>JAFFST010045329.1:128880-160738 GCA_022414735.1 Noturus placidus
TAATAACAATAATAATAATAATAATAATAATAATAATAATAATAATAATAATAATAATAATAATGTACGCATCAATATATTCAACTATAATTAGAAATAAATAACTAAATAAATAATAAGAAACGAATAAGGAACATTACCTGGTTTGTTCACTCCCTTGTTTTTCACCAAGTGCTAATGCAATTCCTAGGAAACGAAACAGTTAGCGAGTAGTGCGACTCTCTCTGCAGGCTCCTCTCTCCTGTGTTCTCCTCTTTATTCCTCCTTGTGCCAGCTGCCCACCTTCCTTTCACCCACTGGCATCACAGTGCCCGCCTTCATCTGACCAATCGCACAAGAACCTAGCGCACACACACACACACACACACACACACACACACACACACACCACCCTACCCTGTGCGCTTTTTACGCACCCTCCTTTTTACGCATTCACTTGACACACAAAGGATCCTGTCGACCCTTAGGGAAGTGTTGCAACGTTTTGCGTAGCAAAATTCCCCCCTGTGTATCAGTGTTTTAACTCGATCTTTCTGTGAGAAATATACACCTACAGGGTTGGGTAAGTCATAGCATGTCTGTTCATGACGCAAAGCATTTTACTGGTTACACCGCAGTTCGTGATTAGTATTTATGCTATTAGAAATCCCTACCAGCATGCTGAACCGATTTAATACTGGGAAGTTCGGTTCAATCGACCGAGTCGATTCTTCGGGACTGATTCGTTCGATTCATCTTTGGCAGGAAGAATATGAACTCTACAAATCGCGCCTAAATAATGTTCAATCTTATGCAGTAATGATGTATGATTTATTTGTACATCGAATAAAATAGTGTAAATCAATCAAATAAGACCTAAAACAAATAGTAAGATAAACAAACAGCAACGCAATTGCAAATCAAAAGTATACAGCTTACTTGGATCGATGGTTTGTTCTTGCAGTTTGTATGGGAATTGTTTAATAATATTCTATGTAAGATTAAAACATCAAACTACAGCGTGCTGTGTTGCGTCTTGATGCGAAGTAGAGTTACCACCAACACAAAGCTGATTATTTTCCAATAACAGCACGTCCTGAAGTGTTTTATACCATGCATGGTCATGTTACTGAGAAACTGGAAACTCCTCTGTTAGAGAACTTATATGGCAACGTTAAGTTCTGACACTGGAGACTCCTTCCATAAACGTTAAACAAAACACATTACAGAAAACATCACCATTGAAATGATTACACAAAATGTTTATTATTTAATCTGGAGTCTCTGGGACCCTAAACCTAACCCTGGGACTAACCCTAACCCTGATCCTGTCAAAAAGTGTGTTCTTAAATAAATGAACACAAATGTCAGCACTGGCAAACTGCAAGGGATTTGTTTGTTGGTTGGTTGTTTATTTAGTTGGTTGTTTAGATGTTTAGTTGGTTGGTTTGGTTGGTTGTTTAGTTAGTTTGTTGGCTGTTTGTTTGGTTGGTAGTTTACTTGTTTGCTTGGTTGGTTGGTTAGTTGTGTAGTTGGTTGGTTGGTTGCTTAGTTAGTAGTTTTCTTGCTTGGCTAGTTGGTTTTTTAGTTGTTTAGTTGGTTGTTTATTTAGTTGGTTGGTTAGTTCTGTAGTTGGTTGGTTGCTTGACTAGTTGTTTAATTCCTTGCTTGCTTGGTTGGTTGCTTAGTTAGTTGGTGATTTTGTTTTTGCTGTTATTAACCAACTTCATCACTCCACACTACTGTTGATTATTGTCCTACAACAGCACATCCTGGAGTGTTGTATTCTTAACCTAAGTGATGTTATACTGCAAAAGTAATGTTTACCAATGGCTTTGTTTTCCTGACAAAAACAAAAATGAAAAAAAAAAAAAAAAAAACCTGACACAGTGAAGCCAATGTCCATACATAAACACAAACCTGACATGTATCTTGACGTTTATAATTTGTTTTCATTTGGGCTTATGTATTTTTTTTACTATGATTGCTTGCTATCTATATTTCTGAGCTGGAAAAATGGAGGGTGTAAATAAATGTGTTGTTGATAAGGGGTTCAAATGTTTTTTACAGCACAGCAAAACAACTTTTTACATCCATTCTTCCGCAGAGAGATGCTCCATTCATCCTGTATCCTATAACAACTGGCATCAGCATTAAATCCAGTATTTACAAACAAAAAACATGGCTGCCTTTATTCATGTGTAACCCTTAGAAGCAGAAAACTCAAAGAGTTCTTGATGAAAGTCAAAGGTTAGAACCAACAGTGACATCAGTATACACTTGCACACGCAACAGGAGCTCCGTATGTATCGCATATCCAGATGGCATCCTGGTGGTCCACTTGTGTTTTGGAAAGTTTTGTCTCTTTTCTGTTTTTACTCAAAAGAGTTCAAGAAAAACAATAATTTCAGATCATCATTGTACCACATATTAGTAATATAAAATAACAAGGTGCATGATTATTGCCCCATCCTCTTAATAATCTGGAAAAAGCTCATGTTGATTCAATATGAATCTCTAACGAGTTTCTAGGCAACCTCTCATAAGGACAGTGTGGTTATTATATCTCTCTCTGATTGGAACAACAAAACCATCTTCTCATACATTACGTAAAAAACCTTCACCTTTCATAAAGTTTTTGATGATGGACTTCCTGTGAGAGATCTGCATTCCACAGTGCACCAGGACATGTTTTGACTCTTTATAACACTTCCTTTGAAGAGTTTCTTCAGTGTTTTTTTTTTTTTTTTTTTTTTTGTGCTCTGAACTTTTGTTTAGTGCTCGTAGCTTCCTGAAAAGTTCCACTTGTAACCCTTTCTTATAAGATACACTGGGGTAGGGTTCTCAGCTACATTTCCAGCCCTACTACATCTCAAAATCCACATAAAACACTTGAAACTAGAGCAATACAATTGAACGCTGGTGACGGGAGAGATATTTTTCATCAGAATGTTTATCAATGTCATCCTGGTATTTCTGATTTATCCTCTCCTTAAATCCACCGTTCTCACTCCCAATGCTTAATGTATAACTTATAACAGTAATATGAGATTCTGTACATCATAGACACACTGTCAGTATGATGCACTTTTTCATTGTTTATGGACATTTATAAGATGTCATTTTGATTATTTGCTTTAAAACAAATACCCAGGCAGTGGAGAATTTTTTAACTAGACTTATACCTACTTCACTCTCTCTGTCTTTCTGTCCCCTTCTCTTTATTCCTGCATGGATACATATTTGTTCTTTGCAAAGCAAAAAATATATAATTATAAAAAAGCAGACTCAATATTGGAATGTTTTGCCAGTAATGAAAGCCATCATATCGAACTGAAACATCTCTGTGACTCATATAATATTGAACTGTTGACAGCTTTGGATCACATATAGCAGCACACAATGTGATTTCAGAATGAAAGAAACAGACACCACTAGTCACAGTACTCCTCGTCATTATGGTGAGATCTGAAGTGTGAGGAAAACACATTGACTCACATGCGAACTCCTTCGTGATGAAAGCTCCGACAGGTTTTATTTTCTGGCAACGAGAGGGAGGATAATGATCACATATGTTCTGTCGTGTATATAATTTTTCCATAATTGAATTTAAAAAGTGAAACATTCATCTGTTCTAGATTCATTACACATAAAGTGAAATATTTCGAACATTTTTTTATGTATAAATCTCGATGATTACAGATTACAGCTCACGGAAATAAAAAAAATCCAGGATCTCGAAATATTAGAATAAAATAGTTTTAAAGCCTATTTAAATAGGGGGAGGAGCCAGTCAATGTGTCCCTCCTGACTTCCTGTTTCAGTGGAAAAGAAATTGTGTCAATTCAATTCAATTCATTTCAATTTTATTTGTATAGCGCTTTTTACAACAGACATTGTCTCAAAGCAGCTTTACAGGAATAAAAACACAGTACCTACACAGTAAAAGTGATAAATTATCCCAAACTGAGCAAGACACTGAGTGGCGACAATGGCAAGGTAAAACTCCCTAAGATGTTTAAGAGGAAGAAACCTTGAGAGGAACCAGACTCAGAAGGGAACCCATCCTCATCTGGGTAACAACAGACATTCTTAAAGAGACAATTATTGGTTTAAATGTAATCTGTTTGGCTTTGAAAAGCCTTTGTCCCAGCAGTCTGGATTTGGAGTAGATGAGGGCTCCATCCAGGAGTAGAACCTCCGAGACCGATCATGCAGGTCCGGAGAGCAGAAGGACCAGGATCTCCAACATCTCCATAAACTCATGTGTAGCTCGGCAGAAGGAAAGAAGGAGAGAAAAGATTGTTAACACTGGGATTTAGCATAATGCAAAGTCTAGTCAGGGTAGGCTAGAGTGAATAAATACGTTTTAAGTCTAGACTTAAACACTGAGACTGTGTCTGAGTCCCGAACACTAAATGGAAGACTGTTCCATAACTGTGGAGCTCTATAAGTGAAAGCTCTTCCCCCTGCTGTAGCCTTCACTATTCGCGGTACAGTCAAATAACCTGCATCTGTGGATCTAAGTGCGCGTGGAGGATCATAGAAGACCAAAAGATCGCTTAAGTACTGTGGTGCGAGACCTTTTAGTGCTTTATAGGTTAATAATAGTATTTTAAAATCTATGCGAGATTTAACTAGTCAACACGTCGTATAATGCCGCCCGCTTCAAGGTACTTCAAATTCAAACAGTGATTGTGTTTACCTAAAATAGTCACTGAATTAAAGGCCACAACAAAAAAAGATCCAATCATTTTCACAATTTAAAGATTTTCTAATTCTCACTCCTACCTAAGCCATTAGATATTCCATTATGGATTGCAGTTTTTGTCGTATTATACTACAAACCTATGCACTGCTCTACTTACAGTGCTGAGAAAAAGTATTTTCCTGATTTCTTCTGTTTTTGTGTATATCAGAACATTCTCCCAAAAGGTATGAGGATCGTCAAGGGGTGTTTTGGCAAAAATCAGACGAGCCTTAATGTTCTTCTGGGTTAGAAGTGGTTTTCATCTAGCCACTCTTCTATGGATGCCATTTTTGCCCAGTGTCTTTCTGATGTTCTGATGTTCATGCAGACATGAATAGTGACCTTTATTGATGCAAGAAAGGCCTGTAGGTCCTGTGATGTTGTCCTTGGCTCTTTTGTGACTTGCTGGATGAGTCGTTGCTGTGCTCTTGGAGGGTCTATTCTGGAAGGTCTATTTAAGTGTTGATTTGTTTGAACAGGGTTTGCAGTAATCAGGCATGGTTGCGTCTAGTCCAGTTGAACTCCATCATGAATGCAGTTTCATAGATTTGGGGATGTCACGGTTCTAAGGACTCTGGACTCCATTTCCCATCAGCCACCACAAGTCACATGGTTTTCTGCACCTGATTCATGTTTGGTTAATGAGCACTGGTGGGTATATATAGTTGGGTTTTTCACTTAGTCTGGGTCTTTCATTGTAATTGTGTTTAGACTCCTGTTTCTGTGTGTAGACTCCTGTTCCATGTTTCTCTGTGTTTCTGTTTCATGCCCGTGTTTTCATGTTTAGTCTTAGTGTTAGTTTCATTCCATAGGGTTTACGTAGCTTAGTGTTTGTTTCTTGTTTTGTTTATATATATAATAAATACTTAAAGAAAAATCCCGCGATTGCATCCGCCTCCTATACGCGACCGTGACAGGGGAATTAGTAATTACGAGGGAAAATACGTTTTCACTCAGGCCCAGTTGATATTGGAGAACATTTTTGCTTCAATAAACATGTAAATATTATCATTTAAATGCTGTATTTTGTGTTTACTCAGGTTGCCTTTGTTTTTTTCTTAGAATTTGTTTTAATTTCTGAAACAAATTCTTATGAGACCTACACAAACACTGAAGAAATCAGGATGGAGGCAAATTTTTCACACCCTCCCTGATTCATCTCGATGCGTTCTGCACATGTGAATCACCTGAATTCTGTAGATATGTACCTGTGATCATAAAGACTGTGCTGTGCTCATCTACAAGTCTTCTACACCTGTTCACTGTACTGATCTATAAATATAATCCCAGAAGAGGTTCCCTTTTGAGTTTGGTTCCTCTCAAGGTGCCTTCTTGGGGAGTTTTTCCTCGCCACACTCACCGCTACAAAAGTCTACATCTGAAAGATCTTTTGTGGCTTGGATTTGGTTTTATCTTACAAGTAAGCAGGTCAAATAAATAAACCTAATCATATGTTAGTGCAGCAACCAGTCCATACATACAGGATTTTGGGGAGTTTTTTTTTTCTTGTGATTGTTGCGGCCAAATAGTCTTGATTTTGCAGCGGCTTTTTGCTAATTTTGTGACCTTTTTTTGTGAATTTTTGCGGAAATCTACTTGCATTGTCGAATATTGTCGACTGCACGAATTTGTTTTGCTCGGTCTTTCACAGTGATGCTTGTCAGAAACTGACACCCTTTATCTCTACTCATGTTTGAAGCATGTAAATCAAAGAGGGCTTTGGCTGAATGCGTGTTCACATGACACATTTTAGCCCACATTTTCTGAAGAAAATCCGCAACGGTTTCGAAAAATTTGCGAATATTTTTATTTGTATAGAACTTTTTACAATAGACATTGTCTCAAAGCAGCTTTACAGAAAATATTGCTGTGTTTTCTTCATTTAACGTTAATTCCAGCGATCACAAAACCGCAAAATCTTGGAGGGACTGAGCAATTTATGGTTTAAAGGGGGAAAAAAACAACTTATTAGCACACACTTGAACGGAGCGATAGATGAATGGACGAACATGTGATGTGAGGCTTAATGAAGCGTCACTCATGTTGCGTCATACTTGGAATGAATGAGTGTTTCAAAGGAAGCCCTGAGTAACCTTGAATATAAAGCAGAGAAAGGAAGTAAGTGTATGTGTGTGTGAGTGAAAATGAAAGAACAAGCAAGGAAACTGAAACATTCTTCCACGTGTTCAGTATGTGATGAGATCGGCGTGCAGCTCCGACCCCTCCTCTCTGTTTGGGTCTGTATAAATCATTAATCCCTTGTCCAAACATAATCCCAATTACCGACTTGGTCACTTCTGCGAAGGAAGGAGTTTTATGCGGTCAGCTGCCCCACTGCTTGTGTTTACAATCCTCCGCCTCTTAGCTACAACGGTATCTCCACCACATGCCCTTTCACACAGCGCAACTCATACCGTCCTGCCCATCACCCTGCATTCACACTCGTGTATATTCAAAAATGTCTTCACTGAAACGGATCATTTACACACTATGTTGAAGTATGAGGAGTTCCTCTGACATTCCAGTGACATTCTGGTAAAAGATGTTAAGGATTCGAGGAAGGAAGATGTCTATACTGAGTGCTGTGTACATCACTGTATATATACCCAATTAATGAGTCTGGAGATCATGTTTCCGGAATCAACTGGTGTTCCAGGAACAGCGTTTTTTATTTCCATTTTTATTTCCATCATGACACGCCTTCTCTCCCCTCCTCCTAATTCTCCCAATCCTGAACTGCTCAAAAAATCATACTTCACCCATGTTGCCAAATTAGAGACTTTAGAGAGGAATTGGAATATTTTTTTTTATGTTTTTTGTATTCTGTGGGCTGCCAGTTGGCAACTTTGCATATATTAGATCACAGGCATGGAGAGCCAACTGTCTTGCACATTTTTGCATTTTTCCCGCTTTAACACATGCACTTCAACTCAGGGAGGGCTGTTAATAAGATGAGTAGTTGGATTAGATGTGTCAGAAGTAGGGAAAATCCTCAAATGCGCAGGAGCAGGTTGTTAAACTGTGAATTAAGATAAAGATAAATATGTATTATGTACTGTATGTATATATGCCATATGGCCAAATATTTGTGGCGTTCCCAGAGTTCCCTGGGATAGGGAACCTCAAGATGACCCTGTGAAGGATAAAGGGATGGATGGATGGGTGGACCACTGGGTTTGGGCACATAATTGGATACCCAATTCCAAAACAAGCACTCTGTCTACATAGTTAATGTTAAGCCCTTTAAATTCCCTCCCAGTTAGGTAAATAATTATCTACCTTTCCATTTCAATTCATAAAAATGTAACAAAAGGCTTCATTTTGATTTTTTAAATAAGATTTTTTTTTTTTTTCAAGCTGCACCTGCACCAAGTCGAACTTGGGGTTTCAGGGCTTGGCTAGCTAATCTATATACTGCAATGCTTAGCTAAATTACCAATCGGTAATGACATGTACAAACTGCCCTATTCTGACTGGATTAGATTTAAATGTGGACCTGGGTTATCTCCAGGTGACGTTTTTACATGTCCGGATGTTGGTCTGTGCTGGTCTAATAATTTTAGGTTACCCAGGTATCACAGTCCAATCAAAATAGTGATTATGAAGCATTATTTGGTCAAAGGTATTGGTTTAGTCCTGAGAGTATTGCACCAATAGTCGTGATTTTCACTTAAGTGGTGTTTGGTACATAGAAGTTTTGGGGGGTTTTTTTGTTTGTTTTGTCTTGTTTTTGGAGAGCAGATTCTTCTTCCTTTCTGACCTTGACTGCAAGGCAGAGTTATTTAGTCACATTCAGATGGTTGACTCATACCTTCTTTGGTGCTTAGATTTCTACCCTCATGCCTCTGAAGAAATGGTTGTTGAGACTCCTACATATCCTCCTGACCCTACTTCTACTCAGTAAATATAAGGAATCCATATCCTCCCTGTGGCCAGATAAGAGTACTTGAACCACTTCTTCTCAAGACATGCTGCTGATTTGAACCCTTTATCCGAAATGATTTCCATTTTTCCATTTCGTTCCACTGACTCGTCCAACACTGTCTCTGTTCACTACAGATCTATTCTGAATTGGATCTGTTATTCTTCAATCAGTTTTAATTGGTATTCAGAAAAACCCATCCTAAGACATTTAAAAAATACAATGGAGTGGTCATTTAGCTTAGAATTCCCAGTTGAGAATTCAGGCAAGATAGAGGATGTTCTCTGGTATAAACACACCTGACATCACAACAGTATGGCGGCCCACACGGTCAATGCATGATTTTCTACTTAAAAGAATTGATTTTACTTGAAATATAGCTTTTCTATTGTGAAATATATTGACAGCTAATCCCTCTTTCTACATTTTCTCTTCAGAGATGTATACAATATATGTATATAATTTCTTTATTATCCTTACCAGACTCATAGCATGCATTTCCTTTACTTTTCTATGTAGATGTGATTGATGTTATTGTCATTTTATTTTATTTTTTGACAGGAGGTTTAAAGTACAGAACCTCAATATATATATATATATATAGTATCAATTTGTCCAATACAAATAAAGAGAGACAAACCTTATGATGGGGCGTACTTACTTCTTCACACAATAATGGAAATGGAAATATCTCATTTGGAAACTAATTATCCAATTGCCAAATGTGTTTACATTTTGATATAAAATGTGTCGTGACTTCAGTCAGCTTTAATTATTTATGTTTTTAAGTCTTAATATGGTCAGTGACTCCATGACGTACTCCAAGACTACGTGTTGTGAAGGTAACCATAGCAGCCGAGGAGATTCTGTTGTTGCTATAAATAATTACGGTGGGTGTTGCAACTTTTACTTTCTCATATTTACCCTTTTTATCCTCCTGAGTCCTTTGTGTTAAGCTACTGCAGATCACATTTTCACTGACACATTTTTACCCCCTTACAGGACTGGCACATGATGTAGCTACACACAGCATGGTCATTTGATGCTTTTTTTTTCTTTCCTTAAATCTATTTCGGTTGCCTAATGGCTCATAAGCTATTATTTTGGTGAGTGATGTTTCTTATATCCCTTTAGCTAAAATGCAGATGTTTGTTTATTGCTTCTGCAGCCTGTCTTACATGAATTTGTCATTATGATGACATCTGAAGTGTGATGAAAACACAATGACTCATGCAAACTCGCGTTGATGTAGCTGCCAGCACATTTATTTCAGAGGGAGGTTGTGTAAGATATGTGTAAGCAAAACTTATTTTCACATCTGAGAATGCTGAACAGATCCTGGCATAAAAATAATAATTCTCAAGCTCTCATTCATTGGATTGGGTTTTTTTTGTTTTGTTTTGTTTTTTTATTTTTTTTTAAGAGATGTTGAGGAGCCTTGGTTATTAAGAGTTGTCGCAGTTCTCTTTTGTATCTTTGGAGAGCAAGGCCGTTTCTGATGTGCTATTTTCATGTATTAATAAAAAGCTGTTGTTTAAACTTGTGCTTCGCTCTTCTCTCTCACGCTGCCACTGTCATTCAAGCGTCGAATGGTTTTATGGATTTTGATAAGTAGCATGAATGTAGAAGCTGTACAGAGAGAACTCAACATGTTTTGTTCATTGCTGGTACTCTCTGAAAAAAGATTGAGACTAACATAAACAGAGACCACACTTTTTCTTTAGCACACATTCTTTAATGGGACTGATAGGTACTGAGGCCACACCGCCTTCATTAAAACTGACATGTATAGAGGCAACGCCTCCTTCATTAGGACAGAATGTAGAGAAGTCATGCCTCCACCACTAGAACTGCCATATACAGATGCCACACCTCTTTCACTGGGACTGATACATACAGAGACCTTTCCTCCTTCATTGGGACAGATTGACACAGAGGCCACTCCTCCAACACTAGAACTGACACATACTGAGGCCACGACTTCTTCATTAGGACAGACAGGTAGATAGGCCACGCCTCCTTCACTAGAACTGCCACATACAGAGACTACTCCTTCTTTCAGAATGACTGACACAGAGGCCAATCCTCCAACACTGGAACTGGTGCATACTGAGGCCACGCCTTCTTTATTAGGACAGACAGGTAGATAGGTCACACCTCGTTTTCTAGAACTGCCACATACGAAGACCACTCCTCCTTCATTGGGACTGACACACCGTGACAGGTACAGAAGCCACGCCTTCTTCAAATTCGGCACAGAGGCCACATCTCTTTCACTGAGATTGAGCAGTTCGACTATGTATATGTTATGGAAGAAAGAAAGACACACAAATTAAGCCACACCTTCTTCATTGCGTGCGTGACACAGAGGTCATGCCTCCTTCATTGGGGAAAAGAGTCAGATAGAAATTAATAGAATCAGACAAAAAGAGACAGATGGGCAGAAGGAAAGAAAGAAAGCTACATGACTTTCCTTTCTCTTCTTAATATCTCTTCTATACTCCCTTTTTCTCCCTTTATCTAGAACTTGCTATTTGCTTCTTATGAACAATAGGGGGAAGCAGTCATCCCTCCTTTTGTTCTATGGCATAACTTCAGCATTATTTTACAGAATATGTCCTCACCATCAACATTGCGCTTATCTTACACACGATCTATGAGCTTGATCATCTCAGAATTTTTTTTTTCATGCCATCACTCACTGCAGCTGAAATCTGATAAAGATAAATAAAACCACAGAGCACTTGAGAAAAGCATCAGACAAATAAACTCCTTTTACACTTTAGCTGTAGAATTGATATGACAGAGACACCTGAAAAAAATCTGGCCTTCAGATTGACCAAACAATCAGTCAGATTGACCAAACACGAATACAATTGCCCTGGCAGGAAAAAAAAAACCCAGATTCACCGAAGGGGAAAGGACGCAGGACGTGAAAGACGCATTTTCAGTTACGTTAGCTTTGCACTGACTTTATCTTGGTAAACCTTGAGCTGTAAATGTATACATTTTCAGACTTGTGAGCCAACAGAAAACAATAGAATGAGTATTTTGCATTTCAGTGTTCATGAATAGGTTCTATAATTAAGTTTAGTGGAGGGTACAATGTGCCCTATGAATACATCAACACTGAAGTCATTGGCGTTGCCATATTGATCTAGCTTGTGTAAGTTTGTACACCTAACATTTCCACAGATTAGAGTTAAATATCCAGCCAAACACTATGTTTATTATCATTTCCGTTATGTTTTTATCATTTAGCATGGAGTCATCCCGTCCACTGACGCCTACATTATGGTTTTTGTTGTTAAATAAAAATAAATAAATAAAAAGTTTTCTTGGGTTTTTTCCCCTCTATGCCTGATTTTCTTGTGAGCAAATGTTTGCCTCTTCATCTATGTACATTTCTGAAAATGAAACCTGATCCTGTGTGCGTAAAATGACGAGCAATCCTTGCTTGGTGAGGTATTATTTTGTTAGATGTACTTACGATGAAGAAAACATGACTGAATCTCATCTCAAGAGCCTCACGAGATAAAGGCACAAATATGCTATTATGAATTTGAACAACGTGAATGCAATGTCCTTCAGGTTACCGTGGTGACGGAAATGACATTCGGAACGAGGCAGAAGTGAGAAAAAGAAGTAAGAAAGTAGGCATGGGAGAATGAGAGGACAAGAGGAAGCCAAAAAAGAAAAAAAAAAACAGTGTGTGAGAGGCTGTTATACGGTGACCCTGAAAATGTTCTGCCTGCATAGAGAGAGAGAGAGAGAGAGAGAGAATAAAATGTAAGGGGGATGAACAGTCCTTGCAGGCAGACCTACCCATGAGAAAAAACAAAAGGGTTAAAGCAAGAAAAGTACATAATTTGTTTTGTTCCCAAAGGCACCATGTAATGACCTTACACTCATCCAACGTGCATATTGATCAATTTAGAGACTGATGCTCCAAGGTGTTGAATCTGTCAAACAAGAGTTGATGCTTTTAATAAAGAACGTTTAATGATGCACACTAAGTAGCCAAGCAAGATCATTATACATAATAAACTTACAGCTCTGTGTAACTGTTTTCTAAGAAGCTCAAAGAATACTACACAGTGTGTGTGTTATCGTGATGATGTTCCTATATAGCACTTTAGAGAGAAGCTCAAAAAAGGAATGATTCAACAAAAAAAATTAAAGGGCACCAATTATGGTTTTGAAATGTGCTTAATAAAGGTCTCATACTATAGGTTTACGTGCATCCATGGTCAAAAAACACTTTAATTTTCTCGTAATTTGCATTGCAGCATTACCTTTTCCCCCCAGTGTCACAAAGGACTCGTTCAAGGATACGTTCACTCTAAACTCCAGCTTTCAGAGAGCATACTCTGCTCTGATTGGTGAGATGTCCCAGTCCTTTGTGATTGGTCTACCTCTTACAGCACGTGTCGGAAATAAAATGCCCACTACAGTAAAGTAGTGTTTCAGTTTCAGTTCCATCTGTTCATGAGCAGCCATTTTAGTTACAAACTTAGGTTACAAACATAAGTTAGTACAGGAAGTAAAGTCTGGAATTACTAACGACTCGTTTCAGCTGTTCAAAATCGGTTCCTTCTTTTGGGACTCTCTTTGTTGGGCACTTTGAAACTTTGCAGATGTTTTTACATTCACAAACAGCTCTATAACACACTACATGAAAAGTGAAATTTGAAAAACCATAATAGGCGAATACGCGCGTGTTAATCTTCTGTAATGTTGACAAAACAAGTTTTTTTCTCTAATTGCTTACAGCACTATACTGTACACTGCTCTGTTCTGAAGACTTTATGTGACAGAAAATGTGCAAATGTCACAGCTTTACCTCTGATTGTTGCAAATGTTATAGTGTTGTATACACTACCAGTCAATAGTTTGTGGACACTTGACTGAGACATTTCTCATGATCTTAAAAACCTTCTTATCTGAAGGTGTATGATTAAATGTTTGAAATCTGTGAAATTGCCTCACACCTCCAGGGTCGGGGGTTCAATTCCCACCCTGGTCCTGTGTGTGCGGAGTTTGCATGTTCTCCCCGTGCTGCAGCAGTTTCCTCTGAATACTCCGGTTTCCTCCCCCAGTCCAATGACATGCGTGGTAGGCTTATTGGCATGTCCAAAGTGTCCATAGTGTGTGAATGTGTATGTTATTGTCCTTTGATGGATTGGCACCCTGTCCGGGGTGTACCCCACCTTGTGCTCCCTGGGATAGGCTCCAGGTTGCTCATGACCCTGAAGAAGGGATAAGCGGTATTTAAAAAAAAAAAAAACGGATGACTCGGAGCAAAATATTCCAGAAAGCGATAAGTGGCATAGGTGGAAACTCCCTTAATACTGATTCAAAAGCATCTCAGTGGAATTCCTCAAGAAATCGGGTGAGAAAATGCCAAGAATACATTTCTGGGAAATTCTCGGCAATAAAGGGTGTCTTTTTTTGAACATGCTAAAAAACCAAATTATTTAGATTTATTTCTGATTTTTTTTTTTTATCACAACATTATTCCCATAATTCCATCTGTGTTACTCCAGAGTTTTGATGACTTTATTATTATTATTCTAAAATTTGGAGAGAATTTTTTTTATATAAAGAATGAGTGTCTAAACGTTCGATCCTTTCCACCTTTTGAAAAAGGATGAAGTAAAATGTAAAGCTTTTCTTAAATTATAGCTTTTATTACAACCAGAATTTACAGCATTGTCATAACTGGTGTATTTTATACCATGGCGTTTTAATGAATAAAGCAGCAAAAGAAACCAACACATTTAATTTCTAAAATACAGATCTAACAACCTGTTTTTATAGAAAATATACAAAATATAGACGTGATCAATTTTTAAAAGGCATCCGTGTTCCTTCCCAAAATCACGATTTTGTATTTTTTTATTTTATTTTTGACACCATAAACACTTTCACTTCTTTGTACAGTTTATAGACACCCTGTTAAGGGTTTCGTGCTGGTAGTACTGCACGTGCCCGTCCCTCACGTGAACTTCTATGTTGCTGAAAAGACGGACCATTTTTTGGTTTCACGGTAGTCTCAAGCCTCGATTGAACATGTTAGATATCACATTTAAACGAAAACTCGACGTTATAATGTTGTTAGATTGTTTATAAAAACTTAACTACGCTACATTTTCGCGAGGCTTGTTTAAAATCTGCACTGGAACACGTTTTAAACACTGTATCCACTACTGTACCACCCCCCCCCCAATCTCAGAGAAGATAGATTCACCCTTCCGAATTGCAAATGGCCGACTTCGTGATTTATTTTTTTTTTTTTTCAGGTAGATATGGTTTAAATATACAACGCTAAATATTTTGATACGTGTTAAGATAGTTCGCAACGATTAGCATTTTTTTTATTGAGAAAATGATTGTTTAATCAAATTAAGCTGTAATTCTTTGTATATGAGCGTAATGGGCGTAACCACGCACTCTTTGGGGAGGTCGTGACCCGCCCCAATGTTGAGGAAATACCAATCTGTCCCCCCCAATATACAGGAGAAAATATTCTCTATATGTTCCACATTAAATTTCCCTGCAAACGGATCTGTCTTTTCTTCATCTATTATATTTATTTTATTGATCTATTTATTTATTTATATTCTTTTTTTTTTAAATATTCACGTTTGTTACGGAAAATATGCCCCGCCCCCACCTCCAATTGTACACTTGGTTTCGCCCAGACTCAACGCAAGTTCGGTGATGTATTTTAGCAGCCTGGTCGGTGATGTATTTTAGCAGTTTCCCCATGCTGTGGGAGCTTCTATCACTCAGAAACCACGTGATTTCAAACAGTAACTGGAATCCTAAACCTATGTTCTACATGGGGGGGGGGGGTTAGCGCTTGGACCCCCCAATGTCCATAACATGGTTCCGCCCTTGAGCGTAACACTTGTGGAAGTTTTGAACTCGCTTTCGTGTGTCCCCTTGTCATGGGGTGAAATGGTACGTCCCGGTATAAGTCACGCCCACTTTTGGTTGCCGATGCTACAGTTGAGAATGGTTCTGTTATTGTTTACGTCTGTGAGATTTGAACGATGTAATGGCGAGTGAAAAAGAAATTAAAGAAAATAATGAAATGACAACAAGTAGCTCCGAGGCAGGAAAGTGATGAAAACGGGTACTTAAACGTATATGTTCGGAAACTCATGGAGTTACGCAACGCGACACGGAGGCAGTTAGTGTTGAGGAGCGGGAGGCGAGAAGGTAAAAGATCCGCCAGCATGAAGCGGGACGCGGGGAAAGTTTTGAGGTCGCTCCCGCTGCACGTTAACGAGCCCGGCGACGCGACCATTGAAGAGGCCTGCTTTAGCTTGAGCTTGTCCAAGCAGGCCGGCCTCGAGAACGCCAACGTGGTCATGGCACCGCGGTACAGCCTGCTCCGGGAGGTGGGTCGGGGAGGCTACGGGGTCGTCTACGAGGCCGTGTCCCGAAAATCCGGCGCCCGCGTGGCAGTCAAGAAGCTCCGCTGCGACGCGCCAGAGAAGGTCGAGCTGGCCCTGGCTGAGTTCTGGGCCTTGGCGAGCTTGGAAAAGAAACACGAAAACATCGTCCAGCTGGAGGAGTGTGTGCTGGAGAAGAATGGCATGGCGCAGAAAATGAGCCACGGCAACAAACGATCCAAACAGTATCTAAGATTAGTGGAAACTTCATTAAAAGGTGAGCTCATGCATGCAATTTTACTGTTATGCAACCCTGCTCATAAACACTCTCAAAACACTCAGAAACATGGGCTCTGTAAGATCTAGCCCTAATACATCATTTACATTAGAGCATGCATGTATGTCTGATGAATTATTATAAGCTTAATGTGTCTAAACAGTGATTTGATGGATCTTCCTGTTTCTGCACTTCTTGTATGTGATCAAGTGTGATGTTTCTCTCCTGTAAGCCTCATGCATGTAGTGTTAGTGTTCAATATTTTGCACATATTGTTATTCATGAACGATGGACTGGCACCGTGTCCAGGGTGTACCCCGCCTTGTGCCCGATGCCTCCTGGGATGGGCTCCAGGTTCCCCGTGACCCTGAAAAGGAGTAAGCGGTTGAAGATGGATGGATGGATGGATGGACTTGAAGTGTTGTGTTGGTTTGTGTTATGTAATGTTGTGTAAGCTTCCTAAACTGAGCTTGGAACATAGTGTTCCAGCGTTCTCACATTAACCATTTCCTTCCCAGCTCCTTCCCATTAACCCTCCCATTCCCTGCCCCTTTTCTTCTTCTTGAGGTTGTTTTGCTCCCCGTTCAGTCCCCTCTCCACCCTCAGATTACATGATCATAATAATATCTTTATTTTTGGATTAATTTAATCGGGTTTTAGATCTTCATCTTCAGATCGTATTCACCAAATTGTTTCAGAACCTTCGTTTGCGTTGGTCCCATTTCATTATTTCAAGAACTTTGGATTAAAAAGTTTCCTTTTCCAAACAGTTACGAATCTTCGTAAGCTATTATGAGTCCTTGGTAGTGTTTTGTCACATTGACGTTGTCGTACTGACATAGTTCAGCGACAGGGATGTGAACAAGAACGTTCCTTACACACTAAAGAAAGACTATAGTCACTCCAGAGCTGTCAAACTGGACCATCTTTCTAGTTCAAGAACCATAAAAGAACCCCAAACCACTCTTGTATATATTTTCATTACTAAAACTTTCATTAAAGATGGATGTTTAGTTTTTTTTTGTTGTTTTTTTTTTAAAGACTATTAAGACTATCTTCTGGTTCATTCTAAACAAGACTTCCTAAAATACTGGCTTATGAGTTTGACACCAGATCTGAATTCCTTCGAAGAATGCTCAAGGCTTTCTCGAGCAAAACTCTGCTTCTCAGAACACACGGCCAGGCCGAGTAGATAGAGTTGGGTTGTTTACCAAACTTGTTAGTTCAGTCCAAAGTGTTACTTCACAATGTTCCCTTGCCACTTCTCCTAGGATGAATCCCAACACCGCCATGTTGGACTTGTTCCAGTATCTTTATTTGTTGAAATGAAATTTTATTGCACGCCTCCTTGGAGGCTTGAGGGAAAGACTAGCCATCAGAAGCCAGATCAGATGCAATTTCCATTTCAAAACAACAAAACTTTAAATGTCAAGATGGACGACTGGTTTTGATTCCAAGGTTCAAATTGTTTGTAGCTGGCATTACAATTGTAGTGATTTTCTAAGTTGGGTAATCGGATTTGCAAGACAGCTAATTTGGAAGGAATTTAGATACCCGCCTCCAAGCCAGCAGTATCACGAAGCAAGACTGTATTCTGTACCATAGAGAGCGTCTCATTTTCGTTTGCTGTCTAAAAGGTGCCATTTAATATTATTATTATTATTATTTTATGTTTACAGGTGAGCGTATTCCCGGTTATCCAGAAGAACCGTGCTACCTCTGGTTCGTAATGGAGTTCTGTGAAGGTGGTGACCTGAACCAGTACATCCTGTCACGACAGCCCGACCCAAGAACCAACAGGAGCTTCATGAAGCAACTGACTAGCGCCGTGGCCTTCCTGCACAAGAATAACATCGTCCACCGTGACCTCAAACCCGACAACATCCTGATCTCGCAGAAGTTTGGCGTTCCCGTCGTCAAGGTGGCCGATTTTGGTCTGAGCAAGGTATGCGCCGGTCTCGGGTGCGTAGAACATGGGTCTGAAGGACACGTCGAAAAGAACGTCAACGTCAACAACTTCTGGTTGTCGTCAGCATGTGGTTCCGACTTCTATATGGCGCCAGAGGTATGGGAGGGCCACTACACTGCCAAGGCGGACATCTTTGCGCTCGGAATCATCATTTGGGCTATGGTCGAGCGGATCACGTTTATCGATGGCGAGTCGAAGCGTGAGCTCTTGGGCACGTACGTCCGTCAGGGCAGTGAGATTGTGCCGGTGGGTGAGGCGCTGCTTGAGAACCCCAGGATGGTCTTGCACATCCCACAGAAGCCACGGAGCTCAATGTCCAACGCCATCCGGACACTTCTGCATGACATGTTGGCCGTTAATCCGGAGGATCGACCGGACGCCTTCCAACTGGAGCTCAGGATGGACCAAGTCACATGTGCTACTTGAACCAGACCAGATGAACTTCAAGCTAAATTTCAGGTGGGTTTTCTGAGACTCTGGCATGTCATTATCAGGTACTGTATAGACTTCCAGACGTTTGCTCATTTTAGATTCTTGGTGGGTGGGACATGGTCTTTAAATTAGTTTGAAAAAGTTGTATTCAAGCGTGGTTGGACAAATGTGAGACAGAGTATGACCGAGTTTACTGGAAACTCCTTACATACCTTGTTAAACATTTCAGGATATTTGAGATTTCTGCTCTATGCTACCCAATGCAACCAAGGATCAGGGCCAGTTATGTTCTCTGCACTCCCAGCATGACCAAGATTTTACCTTGGTGCCCTCATAGATATCTAATAATGACAAGCTTCAGCGAGGTATAAATAGGACAGTGCTGTCGGTTATTGTAGAATGTGCAGTGCTTGGACCCCTGTGATTGCTCGTACTACCATGCATTTTTGCCTTCTAAACACTTTAGTGAACCTTGCAACCGTGTTAAAAGTCTTATAAAAGGTCGGACCAGTTCCAGAGTAAATTGTTCTACACCACGTCACTATCCGTACAGTTCCTGTCAGGTGAGCCATCCTGTGTAGGCCGAGGGCATGGAGGGGACTCGATGAGTCACATTTCTACAGCAGCGGACTAACTTTAATCTGCACCAGGCTGCACATGTCTGCTCGAGTATTGCTGCCTGACTTCATCTTGACATGTGCATCCTACATCTTTTATTCTTTGCCTATTCAGGAATTTCTGGTGCCGCCCTCTGTTATGCATGGCCTTAATTAAATCCAGTTTATGGCTGCAGGGCAGAGTGTGTTTGACAGCCTTTGCCCAGCTCCCTTTTTATGTTTGATCCTAAAGACATCTCACACGTAATTAGATAAACAGGATTGGACACCTTGTACAGAAGAACAGACTCTCGAGATAACTCATCACGAAGATACATACGTGAGAGCTAAATTAGCATTACTAACTTACAGGCGCAATCAAAATGATTCAATCCCATTGCGAGTCAGGTTTATTGTCAAAGAAATCCAACAAAAGCAGTTAAAATAGTTCAACACAACGAATGCTTCAAGTGGTTTCAACTGAAAATGCAACTTATAATTATTTCCCCAGTCTTAAAATTATTCAACCCCCTGAATAGAATCCCTCACAGCAGCAAAAATATGCAAAACAGGCGTTGTCTCAAGCACAACTGATCCGCAACTAATCAAGCACTTCATCAGTTGTGTGCCACAGGTGTGCTTGAGCTGGAACACATGAAATACCTGAACTGGCTAGGGGTCGAAAAATGTTTGATATACCTGGATGGGGCAGAAAAAGGAAGCTATCAATGGTTGCAACCAGATTTCTAAGATGGCAGGTTGTGAAAACGTCTCAAGTGACTGCTAAAGACCTGCAGCGAGACTTTATGTAACAGGCACTGAGGTTTCAGTGAGCACAGTAAGACACGTACTAAACAAAGGTTTCTATGCTAGAACTCCAAAACGTTCACCACTACTGACCCAAAAGCAGAAGAAAATTGGCTCAAAATCATATAAATAAACCACATAAGTTTTGGTATTCTATTCTGTGGAGTGTTGAAACAAAATCGGAACTTTTTGGTATGAGGGATCAGTGGAAGTCTGGAGGAGAAGGAATGAAGAAAGAACACTGTCCACAGTCAAGCATGGTGGTGGCTCGGTGATGCTCTGGGGTTGCTTTGCATCTTCTGGCACTGGAAACCTGCAGCGTGTGGAAGGCAAGATTGATTCATTGAAGTATTGGGAAATCCTGGGAGAAAATGTCATGTGTTTGTGAGGAAGCTGAAGCTTTGACGTCATTGGACCTTCCAACAGCACAATGATCTCAAGCATACCTCAAATTCCATCAAGGCTTGGTTGCAGAAGAAGTCCTGGAAGATTCTAAAGGGCCATCACAGTCACCTGACTTGAACCCCATAGAAAATCTCTATAGGGATTTGAAGAAGGCTGTTGCAGCATGCAAACCCAAGAATATTACTGAACTGAATGGGCTAAGATTCCTCAGGAATGCTTCCAGAAGCTCTGCATCTTGTTTGCAGAAGGTCATAACAGCAAAAGGGTGCTCTATTAAGTACTAAAGATGATGATCACCATGAAGGGGTTGAATAATTTTGAAACTGGAGAAGACATTATAAGTTAAATTTTTAGTTGAATTTGGGGAAATCACTTGAAGCATTCGTTGTGTCGAACTATTTCAATCGCATTTGTTCAATGCAAACCGCTGAAAGTCTGTACATGTTGACAATAAACCTGATTTGCAGTGTGGATTGAATCATTTTGATTGCAACTGTACATGTGAAAAAGGAAAATGTTTTTATTTTACGGAAGAACATGGTGTACAGAGTAAAATCATTCGGCGAGTTCATTGCTCAAGTATGCTGCAGACCGGATTTCACCCTCCTTGCAGTAAGTGTTTGCATGTGTTACACGAGGAAGTATTCATGACATTTTGAGTGTTTTAGATAACCTTCGGGAAAAGATGAGGTCCCGGCCATACTTCTTGATCCTCAAACATGGTGGATTCAACAAGCTAGCTGATACTGAAAATCCTGAACGTGCATTTCCAAGATGGAGGAGGTTTACTGAACACTGAGTTAGCTTCCATCTGTTTAGTGTGAGGGGGTAAATTTGTTTTTTGTTTGACTGGCTGGCTCTTTGAAACCTAGCAAACACCAAAAAGCATTACTTTTGAATGTACCACCATCATGGATTGGGCTTTACTTACATGGGCATGGATGGTACATGGTGGTCAGTGAGTTTACACCTTCAGTTTTTCAGCAAACAAGCTCCGATTTTGCTTATTTCCGCTTCAAACATAGTGCGGTTTGGGTTTGAGACCACGCTCATTTTAGACCAATGTTATTGCAACGTTCTCTTAAGATCCCAATGACATTTTTGATAATGTGCAATTTGATGTTGCTCTTATGATAGACCTACGATTAAAGAAAACATGCAAACAGCTTGTGGTAGTGAGGATATTATTCTGCCCGTTGGCATGATTCAGTTCAGTTTTGCCATTGCTGCTACTGTTTATAGCTGTCCGTGAGTTTCCCATCGGCATCGGTGGATCGACAGTGTGTTTACACGTCAGAGTTCTTTCACTCACATTCTGGTATATAGAGCAGTTATACAACAAGACCGCCCCAATACTCCCTCACCTTCATGCCTCTCTGTACAAACATGGAATTTGTCATCAGCCAGGACGAGCTGGCCTGTGTGTGTGCGCGCATATGTGCGTGTGTTGCAGCACACATGGAGGGGTCCCGAGACAGGAGATTTTTGTGTTATTTCTCCCAGGCCTGAGATAATAGGATTGTGAGTGAAGGGGAGATAATTGCTGCAGCCTATACAAAGCCCCGCCCCTTAATGCAACACCGCTGCTGCTTGTCCAGCACTGCGAGAATCCGCAGGAACACTGAGTACCCGATCACGCCTGGAACATTCTGTCCTCACACAACCATGTATTTTATGTGTAGGCCACGCCCGATGTCAGAGTTCTGGACTTTCTTTTGGGCATGTATTACATAAAATGGGTTCGAGTTCCGCCAGGGCCATGTGTGTGCGGAGTTTGCATGTTCTCCCCGTGTATCGGGGGTTTCCTCCGGGTACTCCGATTTCCTCCCCCAGTCCAAAGACATGCATGTTAGGCGGATTGGCATGTCTAAAGTGTCCGTAGTGTATGAATGTGTGTGTGTGTGAGTGTGTATGTGATTGTGCCCTGCGATGGACTGGCACCGTGTCCAGGGTGTACCCCGCCTTGTACCCGATGCTCCCTGGGATAGGCTCCAGGTTCCCCCGTGACCCTGAAAAGGAGGAAGCGGTTGAAGATGGATGGATGAAGTAATACTTTAATTCTGTTTTATTTTGTGTCAGATTATTATTATTATTATTATTATTATTATTATTATTCATAATAATAACAATAATAGATATAAAATGCTTCCTCATAAGTAAAAATGTATTCAATAAAAAAAAAATATATATATATATATATATATATATGTGTGGTTCTGATTCCTATAGTGACTCCAAATCTGATTATGACCATATGATTCGGATTCTAATTCCAACTCCGATTCGGATAATTTCTGACCTTTTCATTAGATTATTATAGTGTTTTATACCAAGGTCTGTCTGAATGCTCAATTGTGATTGGCTGGAAGGTGTGCGTTCAAACTGTTTAATGCACACTGATAGTTCCATAATGTCCCTTATTTATGAATGAATTTATCTTGATATGGTATAATAGCGATGCTTTCCCAGCCCTGCTCTCAGGCCACCGGGAGATTCATTTCATTCTGTCGTTTTTGTGTCCTCCTCAGGTTTGAGAGCAGCACGAGCTGCGAGTCCGATCGCTCAGCGGGATGGAGAACGGGAATGACGAGTCTCATAACTGTGAAGTACGTGTCAACGTAAGGACAGGAAATTAAAGTCTTCAGGACGTGATTGAAATCAGCCCTGTCACGTAGATCCCATAAACGATCGTGCCTGAAATTTCTGCATGGTGGTCTTCAGTTGTTGGTTTGATAGTTTTTCTTTTTTCCCCCTTCTTTTAAGTTTTATCAGCACTGTTTATAGGGTTTGTTTATTTTTTACATTATCTTTCGATTTTCTGTCGTATCGATCGTGCTGTTGTTCAGGACCAAAAACACGAGAAAAGACAACATGTTGCACTTGTTGCACATGTACTCCTCACCTCTGCACTTCTCACAACCTTAAAGAGCGTCCGTACAAGATGTTCCGGATTCTGGAATGTTCTTTGGGATGTTGAAGAATGTTCCGGAGTCAGCACGGGCGTAACAACAGGCATTAAAAGATGCACTGTGAACGAAGTAATCTGGCGTGTGTGTGCATTTGGCCGAGCAACAGCCTCCTGGTTCATGAACTCACTCCTGTGCCTTATTTAATTTTTGGCAATTTCACACACTTTGAACTGAGTCCTCTGAATCCTTATCTGACTTCCTCACATGTACAAAAAAAAGAGCCAGGTTTCTATATTTGAAGAAATTTTATTTTTGTGTAGGGATTTTGTAAAAATGTGCATATCGTAAAATATGCATGCATCAATTATATGCTCATTGTCCACAATATCTCTTTGGTCAGAAAACATAGGATTGTCCCAGATATGAGGTATGCCTACATATATATGAGCGAGGAACATGGCAAAAACATGTGACGTATATCACAATACGTAAATGGGCTTTCAAAAAACATTAGCACTGAATTTTTAAAAAGTAAAGTCCATGTGCCTATGAATTTTTGAAAACGTACAGGTTTTTTTTTATTTTTTTTATATATATATATATATATATATATATATATATATATATAAACAAACGTTTTCGGTCCACGTGAAATCCTCGAGTCACTGAAAATACGGCTTTTTGAAAACAGGCACTTCTGGCTTTGTTCTGATGCGACCATGTTGCGACCTTCTCTACGCTGCTCTTTATGTTACTCTAGAGTTTTAAATATTTATTTATTTTTTTTATATATCTGAGTTCATTACGTCGTATATATTACCACCTACACCCACATTTTTATTTTTTTTTTTTTACAGTTTATCGTGAAAGTGTTCACGTGGACGTGAAAGTGTTTTTTATTTTTTTTTAAACCGATGAGTAAAAAAATCGGCGTATTCAAAAATCCCCGTATACGCATGGATTTTAACATCCAGTCAGCTCAGTGTTAGCACAGTTAGTCGAGTTGCAAAGGTTTCCGTTAAATGAATGTATGATTTTAGAATTCATCACCGTATCCGAAACATGCATACAAGACCTCACAAACGCTCTTGTAGCTGATCTGAATGAAAACAAATCCATACAGACTCGCCCCAAGATCAATTGGAAAGCCTTCTCATAACTGCATATCTGGAATAGAACAAATGGAACAAACACATACGGGTCTGATGGTCAGGTGTGCACAAACTTCTGGCCACAACGGTGTGTAAAAACTGCTGATAGCACTGTCGTGTATATTTCAAACAAACATCCGTTTTTATCGGCTTTTATCTTCATTTGATTCATTCATTCATTTGAAATGTGAAAAGGGAGCAAAATGAGCACTTTGGGGATTCGGTTTATGGTCTGTTACTTAAACCAATCTAACCTTTGGTTTGAGTAAAAACAGTGAGAACCCATGGGAAAATTACTCAGTAGAGATTGTACATACAGAAGAAGACGTTTACAACCCGGTTGGATAACTGAAGCACTACGTGAACACGCTACTCATGTTTTAGGTCATTTCAGAGGCCGTGTAGATCATTTGATCTATTTCCTCAGCGTTCCACTTTTACATCAATCTTCCTCAAAGGTGTGTTTATTTTCATTGGTTTACTTGTCCGATGGTTCTACCTCATTTTTTTTCTTCCTTGTTCCATAATGTTCCTGATGGTTGGTTTTCATGTCATGGTGTCATTTGTCTCTTAAATGCTATTAATGGATTTCGGATGCAAAAGTGCGTCACGTTTGTTTTATTCGGCGTAAAAATGGAACGGGATTAGGGGTGGTGCGTTTTAGAGCCGGATTTAGGAACAGCGTCATAGTTTCCGGGGTTAGAGTACAACGATTCCTCCATTTTTCTAGATTATCCGCCCGGGCCGAGTTAGCTTTACGCCAACATCCGTTGCGCTCTCATATGACGTACTGAATTATGCGGAAGAATATCAAAATAAAACTTTTCTTAAAACCTATGCAAAAACCCATCTACGTGGTTTCTTCTTCAGTCAAACACATGGATCGTGTGGAATACGTAAGAAACAACGCAGTCAGTTTTAAAACATGCTGTTTTAGGAAAATAATGAACAACAGGGATCATTTTTCTATAACAGCATGGCAGATTTGAGCTATATTATGCTACAGATAAATATTTATAGCACACACATGGCCTGGATGATCAATAGTTCTGAAATGTTTTATTTTGGAAAATAATCTTATATTTTGTTGTTTACTGAAAAGTGTATCGATACAGAATCAACATTTTTTTACCCCAATAACAGCCCCTCCCACCCCACCCAACTTTTTGGTGTTACTTTAATAGAAGCTGATGGTTTGATATTTTTGGGGTGGGGTTTTTGAATACTACTTCCTGTTTGCCTGATGCCACATATGCATTTTCTTGACTCCTGAAGAAGAAGGGACCAATTCACTACAGATCACTGGGACTGGGACGTCTTTTATCATCGTTAGTCTGTTACTGCATCAGCAACCGATGGTCACGACACCTCACCCCACCGTCACATCACGTCCTTTATACCCGGATGAAAACTCCTCAGCTAAAACGTTTGCAGGTCAAACACAACTAGCTAGCAGTGAGTTAAAAGGAAAAGGCAGAAAATTCTCGACATTGCATATGAACTTGGCACTTCACCTACAGATATTTCTTTTCTGTACATAAAATCATAGCTTAATGTAGTTTATCACGATTTAACACGGTCAGTATAATTATAATTTGGTAGCAAATGCTATTAAACACTCAAGGTTTTTCGGAATTATTTGTTCTAACGTTGTACATAGTTGTTTTTTTTTCCTAAATAAATGAACAGTTAAATAAAACTGTTGTTCTTGCTTTAATTTTCATACCTCAGGACTAACCCCCCCCCCCTTTAAATTCAATTAATAAGTTACGTATACTGCCAGTTGACACTTGAGAATTTGAACTGATATCATTTAGTCAACTTTTGCCACGTATTTATTTATTTTTTAAGTTATTCGATCTTAGTTGTTTTGGGTTTTTTTTTGTCGTAATAGACATTGCTTTTAAACAAAATATTTTTATTACTTGTGATGGGTTTCACAACCCGATGTTTCTTTCTTAACATGCTATGGGTGTGTAAACTTTATCCCTGGATGTTCATGCACTTGTTTATAAGTTGCGAGATTTTAATGTAATTAATGGCAGGTTTAAAAATCGAAGTAATAATATTGACAACAAGCATACTACAGTAAAAACAATAATTTTATATTAATATTATAACGTGATAAAGCCAATCACAACATTATTATTATTTATTTTTATTATTGCTGTTGCATAAAATGAAAAACAAACTACAAAAGCAAATTAAAATGACACAAAAGTTCTGATTTTAATTAACCATTGATTTATTTGTTACTAATTTGTCATTGCCCTGTTGCCATGGTAACACTCCACAGTTGCACGTTTTTATTCTCCGAGGTGCAGGTTTGCTGTTTCGTGCTCAAACGCTGTGCCACTGTCTGCGCTAAATCGGCATGCCCTTCGTGTTCAGGAGGTCGATAACCCCGTAAACACCAGCGGGAAGAGAATCCGCAAGGTCACGACGTGTCAGGATCATAATGAGATAATGAGGATCATAATGAGGATCATATCCGTCCTTGGAACGAAGAGACGTGCTGAACTTCATTATAATGAGAAGAATTGTTCTTTATATAGTTCCAGGCATTTCAAATAGAGCTCAGAGTGCTTTAAACAGGAAGATTATTAACGTTACACAAACATTGATTATCAGCAAAAAACATAAATACCTAAATAAATAGCTTTAAAAAGAAGAAAGAAATGGCTTTAAAAATACATATAGGATTATGTGAAGGAACACAGAGTAAAACGCGTGAAAAAAAAATTAGCACTATAAAGCAAAAGGTCAGCGATCGTCAAAGTGCTCAATAGGCAATCATTTTTATAGCATTTGCACCATTATGATTCTAAATTATAGGGAAAACTGGGTTTCAGGATCAGTGCTTGGACCCCTATCTGTGAGTTTACACTAGAAGGTAACAAGTCATGTCACACCACGTTTGGTTCTTGTGAGCGGGTAGTAGCACAATTAATTGAATATTGATCTCGATTATGATTTCGACTCCCCATGATTACATGCACATGATTGACTGCGATACTGACGTTGAAAGTTCGTCCTCTGCTAATAGTAAACTCCGCTGCAGATCAAATTAAGCGCTCCTTAAACTTGCCGCCAGTCACAAAAGAGTGGCGCATGGATGACATCATTTTGTAATGCCAAAACCCGGAAACAGAGTTAGCATTTTAGCTCTTCCGGTTCCATCGTCCCGAAGTCCATGGGTTTTTTCAATGGGATTTTGGTTAAATGCCTGAAATGAGGTCTGTGGTAAACACAAGCTCAAAATATTTTTCACGTTTTATTCAAGGACATAAAACACGTCAGCATTTGAATTCTGACAAGAAAACTAAATAATAATAACAACAATAATAATAATAATAATAGACTGACAGAGAAAGAGTGGGAGGACATAGAGTACAGTGTGTGTGTGTGTGTGTGTGTGCTCTGTACACAGCTGCTCTCTATATGCTAAAGAACACTGTACTCTGGGATGCCCCTCCTATAGACTCTGTTTCCTGCTGCAACTCTTTCTCTCTCTCTTTATTTCTTTCTCTCTCTCTCAATCTCACATGGGGTTTTAATCAAGACCGCCAAAGTCAAATCCAAGATCGATTCAAGAGTCCAACGCCGCGTTCAACTAACACATCCATTCCTCCATTTTCCCTACCACTTATCCTACACAGGGTCGTGGGGAGCTTGGAGCCAGGGGGACACCCTGGACGGTGCCATAGCAGGGTACAATCATGCACACACACTACAGACATTTTGGAAATGCTAATCAACCTACCATACATGTCTTTGGACTGGGGGAGGAAACCAGAGTACCCGGAGGAAACCCCCGCAGCACGGGGAGAACATGCAAACTCCACACACAAAGGGCCACAGTGGAAATCAAACCCCCGACCCTGGAGGTGTGAGGCGAACGTGCTAACCACTAATCCACCGTGCGCCACAGTGGGACTTCTTACCTTTAAATGAGTTGCCCTGTGTATTCTTTATATCGATAGCATAACAGTCGAAATATCCGTTTGTTAACTCTATAACACTGACTCATTTTTTTTGAGGTAGTAAATATACAGCACCTCATCAGTTAGTCAAAGTTAGCTTGATGCTAACTAAAGACATACACAGAGGAGTGTTTATCATGTTTCCATCTTTGTTGCTCCAACACGCGGAGGTCAACAA
The DNA here is from genome assembly GCA_022414735.1 of Noturus placidus. Lineage (NCBI taxonomy): Eukaryota > Metazoa > Chordata > Actinopteri > Siluriformes > Ictaluridae > Noturus > Noturus placidus. The sequence continues at coordinate 157,642 of JAFFST010045329.1, forward strand.
TGATGTAATTCTGACTTCCTACTTCTGAGTTAAGTTGAACGCAGCGTTAACGGGGTTGAGGCCAAACCAGCAAAGTGTTAACTTCAACTGAGTGCCTTTATTTGTTCGTTGCACCGGTGATTTGACTGTTTTCAAACTTTGTCCATGCAAAAAGAAAAGACAACACAAACATTACTGTTATAATCTCACAGGTACTGTAAAGACCCAATGTACAGAGACACATCAATACAGAAAATGTCTCAAGACTGAACTCTGAGTCCTGCAGCTCCACCATCAGTCCTACTCCAGCATTTACCTTTAGCAAAGAACGACTCTCTTTATTCTTTCTAGAACTTTAACTTATTTCAAGTCTATCACATTTTGCCTCTGCTTTGTTTAGATGCCCCTGTCACCATTATGGCCGCGTTCTCTAATCACACTATCAATTAGTGCAGGACAGGAAGATATTTTGCAATCTGCATCCTCAGATAAAAGAGAAAATAAGGGCCAGTTACGTACGTCCTTCAGGACTTTGTGTTCTTAATGGATATCTCTTTCAAGGCAAGCCAAAAAAAAGCTCTCACAAGTCATGAAAAGAAGAAAAGGTGTGAAAGGTGTAGCTCATTTGCTCTCTGTCTCGCTCTCTCGCTCTTTGTCTCGCTCTGTGTATCAGTTTGAATCTATCAAAGTCAGACTGAATCATGAAAAAGAGATGCTTTCTGAAAGAGATGATCTGAAAAGGCGCAAACCTAATGGAACAGGTGTATTATACAGAGCCGCCGCGTTCTCAATCACACGCCATGTTAGCACGAGGGGAAGGAATACGACCCCATCTGAAACACACCGAGATTTTTTATTAAATGGTCAGAGAGCCGTGTGAATACTGGCAGAACCTGAAAGCAGATAATGAGCGATGTTTTAAAGGTAACCTCTACGAAGTCTATAAGTAAGGACTCAAACACGGGGGGAGTTATAGGAAAATAGTCAAAAGACAGTGTGGTTGGATGCGACTTGCTAAGAAGAAAGGCTCAAGCTAGAGCAGGATTAGTTCTAGGAACTGAAATTGTTATCGAATATCACAGTTGAATTCTGGAACGTGATTGGTCAGAAGGTGTTGATTAGTTTTCTATAACAGCAGCTCTTATTAAAGCGCTCGATTCGAGATACACATGGCAGCACATGTCCTGGTGCTCACACACACACACACACACACACACACACACACACACACACACACTTCCAGAACATCCGTGAGAGCGCGAAGAGCAAGCAATTGTATCATATCCTCTTAGTATTCTGATATCCAGACTAATAAAATACCAAATTACGCCACCAAAATAAACACTTTACGGACAATATCAACAATATTAAAGGTGCAGTCAGCGATTTTAGCACGAAGAAACCACAAATTTATAAACATATCCTAAATGTATCTTACTGCTTCAGTTTATTTTTAGTTCCATTCGTTTCGATCAAAATTCTAGATATATATTTATTTGAAATGATATATTAAGAAAGAAAGAAAGAAAGAAAGAAGGGTATAATGAATAAATTAATTGATGTGATTTGCAAAGTAGTAGCTAAATGAATTAGATTTTTAGATTTATATAAAAATATGTACTATATTAAGCAATTGTATGTTGTAGCTTTATAAAAAATTCAAACGTGCTTTTAAAAAAACATTTATTTACTATTATTTTAAATATTTAATATTGAAAAACAAAAATTAACACATAACTCACTTGTAAGTAATTAATATATTAAATAAATACATTTATGTGTAAGATTTATGATTATTATGCAATTATCTATGTACATGTATTTACAGTAGCTACTGAAACACATGTTTCTCCTCATACTGTGTGTTAATGTATATATTTTTAATCTTATTATTGCTACTTTTATATTTTTACCCTCTGGTTTCAGGGTTTTTATAGTAGTAATACAGTATATTGTTTTTTTTTGTGTTGATAGTGAGGTTGTATGTAGTATGTCGGGGGCTGAGGGCACTTTTACACTTGTAGGAGGCTTTATGTCCCTGTCCCGCAGTTACACGTCTGCCCCATGGCTCCATCTTTACCATCTTTATCACCTTTACCACCCACCTCTCCTTTCCTCTCCTTTCTGCTCTCCTCTCCAGACCTGGGGCATCTCTTCATCTCTCCATCTCTCCATGACTCTGACTTGGCTTTAAACAACTCCAGAACTCGTAGGAGGATTAGACGCTGATTTCAAGGTGACGCTGATGTTAAAAAAAAAAGAAAAGAAAGAAAACCTCTCCAAGCAAAGCAAGTCGTGATGTCTTGACTGGTGAACTTACCTCACATGACCATTTGAGGACCAGAGAATGAAAGCAAGAAAGACGAGTGCAAGAGCGCCCCCCGATAGGCTCAGAGGCTTGTACCGAGACCACGAGTTTGCACTTATTTATAGTAGAGAGCTGCAGAGATTAAACATCATATTTACTGCTTTTTATCTTATTGTCTTTTAATAATCTACCTACAGTGGTGTGAAAAAATGTTTGCCCCCTTCCTCATTTCCTGTTCCTTTGCATGTTTGTCACACTTAAGTGTTTCTGAACATCAAACCAATTTAAACAATAGTCAAGGACAACACAAGTAAACACAAAATGCAATTTGTAAATGAAGGTGTTTATTATTAAAGGTGAAAAAAAATCCAAACCATCATGGCCCTGTGTGAAAAAGTGATTGCCCCCCTTACTATAACTGTGGTTGTCCACACCTGAGTTCAATTTCTCTAGCCACACCCAGGCCTGATTATTGCCACACCTGTTCACAATCAAGGCATCACTTAAATGGGAGCTGCTTGACACATTAAGGTCCACCAAAAGATCCTTAAAAGCTACACATCATGCCGAGACCCAAAGAAATTCAGGAACAATTGAGAAAGAAAGTAATTGAGATCTATCAGTCTGGAAAGGGTTATAAAGCCATTTCCAAAGCTTTGGGAATCCAGCGAACCACAGTGAGAGCCATTATCCACAAATGGCGAAGACATGGAACAGTGGTGAACCTTCCCAGGAGTGGCCGGCCGCCCAAAATTACCCCAAGAGCGCAGCGACGACTCATCCAAGAGGTCACAAAAGACCCCACAACAA
>JAFFST010045331.1:9142-20499 GCA_022414735.1 Noturus placidus
TATCCAGGTGTTAGAATGGCCAAGTCAAAGTCCAGACCTGAATCCAATTGAGAATCTGTGGAAAGAACTGAAAACTGCTGTTCACAAACGCTCTCCATCCAACCTCACTGAGCTCGAGGTTGCAAGGAGGAATGGGCAAAAATTTCAGCCTCTCGATGTGCAAATCTGATAGACATACCCCAAGTGACTTACAGCTGTAAATCACAGCAAAAGGTGGCGCTACAAAGTATTAATTAAAGGGGGCTGAATAATTTTGCTCGCCCAATATTTCAGTTTTTTATTTGTTGAAAAGTTTGAAATATCCAATAAATTTCGTTCCACTTCATGATTGTGTCCCACCTGTTGTTGATTCGTCACAAAAAATTACAGTTTTATATCTATGTTTGAGGCCTGAAATGTGGCAAAAGGTCAAACAGTTCAAGGGGGCCGAATACTTTCGCAAGGCACTGTATGTTGGGTATTTAAACCCCTCGGGGCTAAGAGCACATTGCGCGTTATTGTTCTTTGTTTGAAGGTCTGTCTGTTTGCCGAAGCCAGTAAGGTTAGCCTTAGCCGGGGATGCTAAGCAGTGCTTGTTTGTTTTTGTTCTTAAATAAAGACGGTTCTCCTGCACTTACTTATTGCCTCCAACTTCATTACAACGGTCTACAAAAAAAAAAGGTAACGGAAGCAAAACAGTGAGTTAAGTTGGACTTTATTCAACAAATGTTGTTTTGCAGCATACCGGTAGTATACCTACCGGAGGTGTGGTGGAGGTAAGCGTACGTACTGTACGTATTACGTAATGTTCTCTGATTGGTTTATTGCTGCCAGCGTACGTAGTGTACGTATTACGTCCCCGTGTCAGCGGGAAATGGTCCGACAGTCAATCAAGCGGAGCGCTTACCAAAGTCGCACATTTTTACAGATTTTGGAACTCAGTCCACACACAAGGCGCACCGGATTATAAGGCGCACGGTCGATTTTTGAGAAAATTTAAGGCTTTTAGGTGCGCCTTATAGTGCGGAAAATACGGTATGTCCATGGTTTTGGAATGGGATGTTCAATGGCCAGGTGTCCATTTAGTGTAGAGCTTGTGCTCTTTCTCCACACCCTAACGTTCTTGCTGGAAATGCCACCAACATCTATGAATTAAAGCAATTCTGTAATGAGAAATGGGCAGAGATTGGAGCTTATTCTGTGAACACATGGTGCATGAGAGAAATACCCCCTGGATGTGTTGCCAGTCCATTGCAGCCCATTATTAGGCGCACGGCCGATTTTTGAGAAAATTTAAGGCTTTTAGGTGCGCCTTATAGAGCGGAAAATACGGTATATAAAAAATATATAAAGTCTAATAGTAATAAATAATAATAAGAAAATTTAAATCAGGGGTTGGATTAATTTATAAATAAATAAATAAATAAATAAATGATGCCGCCTGACCTGTAGAAGACAACTTATCACAATGTGGGAAATTGTGACTATACACTCAGCGGCCACTTTATTAGGTACACGTACCTAATTAAGGTAAACCTACTATACAGTACATTTACTTAATAAAATAGGCAGCGAGCGTACGTAAGCAGATTGGACAAAATTATTCACTACTTTTTTATTCACGACTAATTATTCATGTTTTCTCAAATTCTATCATCTGATTAACTTTAAAAGGTATATAAACATTAGTTATAAAAAAAAAAAATAACTAAATAAAATGGTGGTCGGATAAGCAGCATCACAATGTGCTCTAACCCCAAATTTAAGCTATTTTCATGTTGTATTTCTGGTTCCCATGCAATATTTTCACGGTGACTGTGAAATTCAACAAATATTACATTTCAAGATCCCTATCCTAATGATCATAACCAACACATTGGTCATTCCAATAAAAATACCACTATAGCCATGTCACATTGCACCCCGAAACAATCATATTAAAAAAAAAATAATTTAACAATGGTTACGATCACCATAATGATGTTTGAATATTAGAAGATTTGAACCTTTACTGGTATTGTATAGCCATACCTGCTGTAGAGATCTGGATCCTAGATTTAAAGCATAAACTTTTCGTTTATAAGCTTTTTACCTTAGTTAGATAGTCGTGGATGTTAAGTGTGGCAAGTTTGGTGAGGTGGCCATTAAGGCCGAGTGCCATTAGGAAGCCGGCATACTCGTTGGCCAGCTCGGTGCTCTTGGGTTTGTTGTAGGCAATCCAGGCTGATTCAACACGAGACGCTGGTGCAATCTTCAAGCCTGCTGCCACGCCGTTGTGAAAGCTGGGCCAGCTCGCCATGTTAGGTGGCACATCAACATTGCCACTGTTCAGGTCCACGGTGGTGTTCCTAGGTGGAGCTCGCCCTGATGGAAAGGGGTTTTTCAAAAAACACTTTTAGAGAACTCTTTCCCAATTAACAAAATAATGGGAGTATCAGAATATTGACCTCAAATATGTTCATTTCTTTTTTAAAACTAATTAGTATTTTTGGATTTATTTGAAAAATATATAAATAAATAACAATTAAATAAACAATGTGAAAACAGCATATTAAATTTGGCAGTGTTCAAGAACAATGACAGGACGGGTGGGGGGGGGGGGGGGGGGGGGGGCAACACAAATATTACAACACAATAAATGTCTTTTTTCAGCATATGCAAACTTTTTCCCCTCCCACTTTGATCAGTAGAACCAAACAGTAAAGTCAAGGATAGCATGTTCTTCCTTAGAGACATGTGAAGCCAGCCAACTGCATCTTTTCTGAACTGCTGCATCACAGGGCAGTGTAACACTCTCTGAGGAAATCCACATACATCAGCTCACAGATTATCAGGATTGGCTTGTGTCACTTTGATTGACAGGGGAATAGACCACCCTCCCTCCCAGAAAGCACGGCCAATTTTGCTCCTTTAGCTCAGATGGCATTGATGGGATTCAAACTATAGGACAAACACTTTGAGTATGCAAACATTTTCCCTCGACTGTGTATAATTGTTTTTAGCTGCATTTCAAATACAATGGTAATGACAATATCTTTCATGATGTGTGTAAAATACTGTGATAAAAGTATAACTAATCATCAGCACAGGCCTGAAAGTTCCATCATTTTTGAGTATTTTCTTCAGTCTAAAAATCTGAAAATCTGAAAGTCTGAAATCTGAAAATATCTTTTTCCCCCTCTGAAGTTCTAGCAGCACCTCGTTCAACATATTTTGTTTAACCAGAAAATTAGATGTCTTGGAGAGCTGTTCTCTAATTGTGTGGCTCAGTTAAACCACACGACAGAAGAAGAGGGTTATCTGTGGACATCAAAAAGCAGAAAGTGTGCCTGCTAAAGCAAGATTTAAACTTCTGAGAGCAAAGAAGAGCCAAGAGTGCCAGAACACCCTTAGTATAGCAACATTTTTTTATCCCTTATGGTCCAAGCGACATACAAAATACTGGAATAATGTGTTTTGCCAGCCTTAAGCATTTCCACTGACTGCCTCATGTGACTTAACACAAGGATAATGCAAACGTTTTTATTTTTCCATTCCACTAATTCCGATGCAAGAATATGCGGAGAAAAGTGTTAGTTTGTGCCTGGGCATACCAGTCAGATTGAGTTTGGGCACAGGCAGGGGCTCAGTTGGTACTGGGTGGTATGAAAACAGTGTGAAGAGGCCTCGACCCACAGGGAGAGCCATGGTGCGCTGGCACAGCTGGAGAAGCCTGGCAACACACACAGGACAGTGGTACAGTTAAACGGCATGTTTGGCAACTGTAAATGCGAGTGTAAGCTAAAGAAGGACAGACAGGCATATACAGTTGCCTATTGTTTATGTTCTAAACATGGCTGCTATATTGAGAACAGCTTATGAGAAAGATGAAGAAATATGTGCATGTGGATAATCTTGTGTGTAAAACTAAATCTTACTTAAATTTTGGTCTTAGACATCAACTCTATCAATAGAGATTCTGACTTGCCTTAGCAGAATATACTGTATCTTCATTCCTGAGGCCATTTGAAGAAACGGCCTTCAAATGACTGACATTTCAGTTGTTTCTAGTTGTCCAGTATACTAGGTGTCTCTCCTATTGTATCCACCGGTACTAGTAAAGCGGCTTTATAAATTCTATAATGACGTAGAATCATATTTCATATACATTACTTTTTACATGTACATGAAAGGTTGGGTTCTCTTACTTGTTCTCCTTCTCCTCAATATACTCATGGTCGCTGACCTCTGGCAGGTGGGGGACATTGACCCGCACAGGTCTGGAGCTTTGGAGGAGACGTCGAACCTCCTGAACACGCAGATCACGGCTCCAGATCAGTCCCGTCACCTCTGGATGAAGATCTGCCATACCGTCTTCTTCCTCATCTGCCTCGCTTGTTATTGGAGATTCTAGTGGCTCATTTAGTGCTACCATCTTACACACACGTGGAGAAAACAAAAGGTAGCTCAAATAAATGACCACATTTCTCCCTCTCCCTCCCTCCATCCATCCATCCATCTCCCTCTCTCACTCTCCCTATCCCCCATCTCTCTCTGACCCTAACCCTATCTATATAGATAAACCGAGTACATCTTTATACTAAATCTTACTGAATACTCTACATTAGGTAGAGTACTGCCCATCCAATGAGTGAGGGTTTCAGTTCAGTTAGTAAATCAGACTTGAGTTTCATGTTGACTGACTACTTTGTGCAGCCTGCAGCGGTAAAGCACAAAAAAAGTGAAGCAGTGCTTTGAGCATATGTTTTCACAGGACAGTTGAAGCCCCCTCAAGGAGAGTTAGAAAAGCAGGTATCCTTCATTACACAAGATTAGAAGAAAACATAAGTAAAAACTCAGTTTCTAAAAATATATGCAAAGCACTGTAGGGTTTTCTTCACTGCCACACAGTAGAAGCCAACATTAATTCAGCTACTGAACTGTTGATTATTATTATCATCATCATCAGGTTCCAAGAAAATAGTGAAGCATGCAGAGAATATATGTTTTACGAGGGCTCTGGGGCGAGTTTATTGCTCAGTACAGTTTCAACCACAACTCTTGCCTACTGTTCCTAATACTAGTTTGTGCCTGTGAAGTTTGGCATAATTAGTGTTGAGTTGGATTAGAGATTGAGCAGTGATGACTTCACCTGATAGGCCGTCTTAAAGAGTTTGTAATAAGCCAGGTTGTAGTGGCATTACTGCTGATTCCTTCCTATTAAATGAATTTTTACAAAATGATTTCTAGATTTTGAAATGGTATTATTAGGCTATTTTTCTAGTTGTTTAAGAGATTTTAAAATCTAGATAGCCGTGAAACTTGCTCAAAACTGGCAGGCTTAAGCTCATTTCTTTGTTCCAGCAGTTAAACTCAATTATATCATCATGCTGAAATCTGTGACATCTCTAACAAAAGCAAATTGTGCAAAAAATAAAATAAATAAATCTTTTGAACAGAGCATTACAGCTCATTTTATCCTTTAGACTTGTACTGGTTTATGAGCAATTCTAATGAGCTTTTTTTCACATTTATTTATTCCTTTTGATATCACTTTGTATTAAGTATACTGGACCTGGATCAGTTTTCTGTTTTAAGTATAGATTACCTTTTTTTTATTATTATAACTGCTCGGCTAGAAAAAATGAACAACAGTGCAACCTGTAATAGATATGTGATATAGAAAGTATATTACGGTAAGAAAGAGAAGCACTCACACAGGCTTGTACTCGAAGAATATTCATGTCCTTAGACTCCCATCTCTCCCCTTCATGCTCATCTACTTTTTCCCCCTCTTTCGTTTAAACATACTTGAAAAAATCTCTACTCTGGGTGATGCATTTCCAGAATCACAGTAAAGCCTGACACCAAACATGTTCTGAAATAGTTTTAGACTCAGGCATGCCTTGCATCAAACAAAGCAGAAACGTGCCCATGTTAACTAGCACCTTTAGGTTTTTATAAAACACATTTAAAAAAAAAACACAGAAATGTTGGTTAGTTCAGTGCTAGTGTTCTATCTATCATAATTCTGTGTTTGTTTTGATACTTTTAGTACATGCACACAAATAAGATTTATTTTGTTACATATAGTGTGTATAATTCCTTGTTGCCAGAATCACTAGACTATTCTTGGTTATGGTGTTCAAACCCAACATCTATATACGTACGTAGGTGATTCCATTGTGAAAATTTGTACAAATTGTCAAAGTTACAAACAATGCCACCATCAGGACAGATTAAAAAAAAACAAAAAATGCAGGCACGTTGGCATTGTTTTTAACATTTGAAATGGCCAAATAAATCGACGGTGCACCTGAGTGATCCCGAGTTACAATGTGAATGACAGTTCTTTACCTAGAAACAATATTGCAGTGTTTCACTTGCATGCAATACAACACCTACAGATAACATTTTGAGTGTTTACAACAAGTGCATGACTAAAGACCTGACTCAGAACTCAAGCTAAGAGACTTGAGACATGACTCGGCAAAACTTACTTGAGAGAACATCTCTAGTATATAGCGCTCTGTGCGCCCGACTTAGTCACTGTGTAGGTAGCTTGAAGCTATTTTAGGTTGCTTACTGGTTTTCTTTTGTCCAAGGAAACCTTGTGAGCCTGCTTGGTTAAGTCCTGTCGTCCAATCAGAGCACAGACCTCTTCAGACCAATCGGAGCAGGGATGTTCTCTGCATTGGATGATGGCATCTCGGATTGGCAGCGCCACACCAAAAGGAACTGATTCCAGATCCTTCAACATAAAGCCTGAAAACAAAAGACAAAACCTTAGATAATTGCACCACTTACTTTATTACGGTCTGAGCCTCAACTCAACTTCATGCACTGATGAAGTGTGTGAACAGCCTGTAGCGGGATACAAGTTCTTTGGAATTATATATGGCTTTAGTATTCAGGTTTCCAGAATCACTGTATGACATGATGTGGAGTTAACTATGAATGTCAAACATACCTTCAGAGGTCAACCACACCACCAGTTTTTCTGCGAGACAGCCTGTTGGAGAGCTCTGCTTTACACTGATCTGCCTGCAAGCGCGCACAAAACACACACACGAAAATTAAAGGGCTTCCGATGCCAACTGCAGACATTTTATACAATTATAGTGGTTACGATTGCACATTTCATTCTTTTAATCTGATCATTACCTTCGAAGGGCAGGATCACCGAAACCTTTCTTTTGCCCTGAAAAAATAAAATAGACCAAATATGTCTTGTAATACGCACAAGAAAAAGTGCTGTGTACAGATGCCATCAATTATCTTTTGTTTAATTAATCTCAGACTCGTACAAATAACCTTTGATCTTGGACGTTAACACAAAGGATATTAGGAATGGGGAAGCACAAACACACCGATCAGAAAAGTGACAGCTCACCTGCAGAGAGCCTGGACAGGTACTTAGACACATTAGATGAAGCAGCTTTTTCATCTCCCACAACATATAACGCATAGCTCTGCCAGAGAGAGAGAGAGTGAGAGAGAGTGAGAAAAAGAAAGAGAGAGAAAGAGTGAGAAAGAGAAGGGGAGAAAAAAATAGCAAATGACTGTCATTAACAGCGGGACAGCACCCGTGTGGTTTCGGTTTTCAGCTGCAATGACATTAAAAGTCATTCTGGTTATGTTAGCGAGAAATGTATGCACTGCTTCTAACCAAGACTGGCGTCATCAACCACATTACTGTATATACTAACCACAGAATAAAAGGGAATGCTACCTCTGAATGTCATATCGGGTAAAGAAGAGGAGAAAAACGCAGATTAAAATAAAAAAAGACACCGCAACAATTCCTCTGGAGCAATGGAGTGGCACATCAGAACATTTGTTCTTTTTTTCCCCCATTCAGAGTGAGTGGTAGACTCAAAGAGAGTTAATGGACACTAATCCTTTGTCAGACCAGACAGAGGGTTAAATGGAATATACAGACAGAGATACCGGGGTAAACACTGTCCGTAATTGCACGGTGGCTTGACAGCACCTCTGTGCAGTTGTGCGTCATCTCACTCAGCCTGATGGGTAGAGATGCCCACCCCCACCCCAGTGATTCAGTCCTCCATTTCCATGGCTTAAATTACAGCAAGAAAACTTTAACAATGCGAACAAAGAGGCATCTCGCATTTTTCCCATACTTATTAACATATGCACAGTATATGTCTCTCTCACACACACACACATAAGATGGACATGTCTTTGGTGGCTCAGGAAGGAAGCAGTATTAGTAAAATGTCATTATGATTAGCTAGGAGCAATGTATCATCTAAAATTCTTGACATTTTCACAGAACACGTTGTCCAAAATTAGGGCCATGTGACCAGGTTAGAGTTCTGTCAAAGCGCTGACCTTCATCAGGATGCATTTTATTTGTTTGAACATAATATCTATAAGCTTACCACAATGAGAAAGCTTACACTTCCCTAGTACAGCTCTGTACAAGCTCCACCGTTAGGCAATTCTGGATACCTATACTTACAAATCAGATGCTGAACATATTTATATTTTCATTAATACTGTGAGAACTGTATGAACTTTTAGGGTGAGTTCTTAAAATAGAAATCTATGGAATTTACCAACACAATCAGTTTGGTCCTTTCACAAATACCAGGCAGGTAGGGGAACGGAGGCACTTCCTGTCCCCGCAGACAGCTGCTGAGCCACGCAAATACACAGGGCACTTCGCCAGTCAGGTACACAGGCCAGCTCATCAACTCCATCTGAGCTTTAGACACACAACACACACAGCATTCATTTAAACAATAACGACTGCAGCACTCCCGAACCCTCAAACCAGCAACACTGAGAATAACCCAACTTGACTCTTTGATTCATTGTTAACTGAGCAGAGATGCCTTCAGCTGCTAATGAGGGGACCCCGAGCCATTGATCAGGTACTTACCTTGATCTATCTTGCAGGTTTCCTTGAAGCTTTTGATGAATGAGGGGTAATCACGCCAGTACAGATCAATGTATTCCTCCTGCTGCAGGTCCCTAATGAGTTGAGGAGGGCAGGGGGATTAGAGGAAGACACCGTCTGATCAGAATGTTTGCGCGGGCCGAATAATCGATATGTAGCCTGATTATGAAACCATAGTTAGTTGGAGCACGTAGTAGGTTTTATTACCAGGATATGCACTGGGATAGTAGCGCATAAGAATGAGGAATTCTGATTCTATGGAACCGTTTGTTGAGATTTCTTTATACATTTTTATAAGTTGCAACCCCCAACGAATCTTCTAACACACTCAAAAGTATTTTGCCTTTTTATTGATACTACATATTTCAACCAACGATCCATGAAAGCTACAGCAATAGGCAAATGATTACAGAAACCCTTTAACACTTTAATAAACATGCATACTGAAAAATGTGTGCGTCCTTAATAAAGCAGGGTTCTTGGGACAAAAGCACAAAATGGGTAAGGGGGGAGGGGGGGTGGGCTTCCAGCCCACACACACAGTAGCACACTAGAACTTACAATAGGACCCACTCAAGCTTGTTTATGTTGAACACAAAAACAAATCAAGCTCTTGACATTTTTTTTTCATAACAATTGGGCAAGATGGCTCATCTGACCAGCTACCCTTAACTGAAACGGCAAAGCATTTTAGTGACCCCACCATTTTATTTGATTAACTCCTCTTACTTTTATGAAAAGTATGGAATTTTCATTAAATTATTGCGATGCAAGTTAAGATACCTGGCCATCTGTTGCAGGAGGCCCACGAGGGCACGGGCACCATTACGCTGGAGCTCGTCCAGTTTTAGGTCCTCGTAAAGCAGATGGAGCACATAGAAAAGTGCTGGGATGTGGGTGAAGAGCAGAGCTGAGGGCTCCAGCTCAGCTGCTGGCCCGCTCTCATCCATGATACCAGCAGACACTTCTGCATCCAGATCAGACATGCCTGGGGCTGGATAAACGGACACTTGGCAGTGGAAATCTGAAGTACAGAGGTATGTCCAGTCCTTGATGGAATACGTTTGAATGTTATAGTGGGGGAAAATAAATATCACAGTGATTAAGAACACTGCAGAAATGTACAGAAGCCATTAGAAAACTAAACTTCCACATTTAAACTTCAGTTTGCTCAAATCTCGGACAGGTGATTTCCAAAAGAAGCCTATTTTAAGCAAAACTTTAACCAATTAGATCATTTAGTTTGGTTTAAATCTCATCCTATTTAAATGACTGATTAAATTTAATCAAAGTTCTAGCACATCAGATATCAGCAAGTACTGGTCACCCTGTTTCGAACACTTACTTCATCAGAGCCTGTATCTGCTGGACGTGCCTTCTTAGGAGCAATTACCGGTGAGAGAGGCACTTCAAAATGGAGCTGTGGAGGCAGAGGCTCATGAGTCAACATCAAGGATTAGAGACCTCTGAGCATTTCTCGCAGCACCCATGGCTACGACATTACTATGAAGCAATTACACTAATAACACCAGTCATCTCGTATATCCTCAACACAAACGTTAGACACAAATGTTACTGACATTTCGTGTCCACGACAGCCGTTCCGTGTTGTAGCCCATTAATGTCATCAAGCACGTGACTAACAGATTCCATTCCTGATGCATGCTGGGACCTCCGGGAGCATTGTAGATATTGTACCACTTCACCAGCACCTTCATAGCCGTGTCTTTGGGCAGGATGATCCGGATGGCTTGTAGGCATCGTTTCACTGAAAACACATCGGGCATTAGTAATTTAATAAACCTAGACACAAACGAGAGTAGATTCCTCACTACTTCTATCCTGACTATATCCTCTAAAAACTGTACATATAAAATTAGACTAACATATATCTCCTTCAAATTGACCCAAATGATGGATAACATTTTTTATGATGTGCTGTTCAGTACATGTAATACACGCACCCTTCAATTCGAAATAAAAATGAGGGGGTGAAAGGTTTAAGCAGAGCAGGTTGGCAGCAGATTGAAAAGAAAGCAACTGAGGTATGATGAAAAGAACTGAAGAAACATGGCATGCAAGATTTGAGTAGGTGGAGAAAAATAGAGGGGAACGGTAATGAAAATAGATGCAATAGATGAGTGCGGGATGGAGGGGCTCTGCCAATAGTGGATTTACAGGGAACTGTTTGGTGACACAACAGGCCGTGAGGAGTATGAGAGAGGGCCCATTGTATCCATGCTGAAGGTAGGAGTGCGATAGGATTAATTGTAACAGCAGGGAGTATGGAAGATTTACCCTTGGTCAAATTTAGTAAGTTCCATAAAATATGAAAATCTATATTCTATATTGTGGGTTCAAGATGTGTGCATGTATACTATTAATAACAAATAATCATAAAAAGGAAATTACCAAAAGTGATAAAGGTGATCTTTACAGGCTAAACAAAAGTTTGGAGAGCACTAAGTAAATG
>JAFFST010045331.1:25212-39116 GCA_022414735.1 Noturus placidus
CACATACATACACACACATACATATATATATATAAATAAAAGTTATTTATTTATTTTTTGCATGTGTTATATACACGTTGGGTTTCATATGCATTTTTATTGCCACTGCAGCAAACTGAAAGGGAGAGGATATGAATCATTGACTCCCTCATCTGACAACGTAAATGCTCAGCTCTCAACCCGCTTTTTATAAATGTTATCTGGTCTCCTGGCCAAATATAAGTGAAAAATTTGTGTGCGTGCGTGTGTGTGTGTGTGCGCGCGTGTACGTGAGTGAGTACTGTTTGCTGGCTGACCAGTGTGAGACGGTTGCTGACTGGGTCTCGCAGGGCCTGGATATGCGGCGTGGCCTGCTGGAACGGTGAATCCTCTAGCCATGATGACTCATGATGCTTCATTGTTCTCATCTCTGACACCGGGGAAGGCATGTCGGACTTAACGCCGTGGGAAGAGATGGGTGTGGGAGGTTTGGATAAAAACATGACACCTTACATTACAACAGCTATAAGGCATTGGACACAACTGTGACAGCGTTACAGAAATGGAAAAGCATAGTCGGAAAAGCCACAGCGAACGCAATTAGTGTAATGTAAAGCTGTCCTTCATATTAATTCAATTTGCTCTAAAGCTCCTTTCCTGTCATCTTATACTGATGCTTTTTTCTGTTTATGATTTGCTTTTTTTGTATACATCAATTTAATATAATCTCCGACATCATCTGCGTTAAGAAAAGAGCAAAGCTTTTCGATTTTGTCGTTTAGACAGCCTTTGATTAAAGAAGGCGCATTTGGTTGAAAAGTAACTTTAAATTTAAACAGATCATTCAATTGATCCAGACCTCAGACCTATGGAGTGAACAACAATTGCATTTATCACTGTACTATTAAACATCTGCATGTCAGGACTTTTCATGCTTCTCTCATTCAAGTCATGAGACAAATTGCTCTAAATAAATGTTAATAAGATTGTTTCCTCTCGAAAGGTCCCCGTTACATACCTCCTCGAGCCTGCTCATATGCTGGATGGTTGCTTTTGCTGGAGTGCTCACGTTCTCCAGCACGGTGTTTAAGTGTGTCAGGGGGGTTGGCAAACTAAAGGTTGGTGACAGAAGACCAGGGACAAACACTTTGCTCACCTAAGGAGAAAAGAGACAACTTCAAGTGAGCTTCATCTATGGCATCATCAGCCCTCTGAGCTGCATGAGGACAACGTGTGTACAATACAAGCCTGTCATTTTCTACTGAATATAATCAGAGTCATGCCAGCATAGTATGTAAGGCATTGTTCCTTTATGTAAGATGTATCAATATAACACTAAAAAACACAGCCATAACTGTAAAACCTGTGACCTCTAGGACCTGCTAATTCTAGCCATAAAGAATCACAGAATGATTTACTTCCAGACACAAAGCACCAGAAGAAAAACCTTCTAAATTACAGATGACCTTAAGAACTGCATGCGGGTATTAAAAACCATTAAGCAAACAGTGCAGATCAATGAGTCTACTTGTGGTCAAATTTGAAGCTAATCTGTTTGCTGCACTGACACACAGAACCAAGTTGGTTTTATCTCGCAAAATTATGTAAGCTAGTTACCACGCATACGCATTCCTGTGTGAAAATGACCGGTTTTGTGGCTGCAGTGTGCATCTGTAGAGACAGTGATAAGAAAACAGCATCACTGTAAATGAGACTAGTATTCATGTAGTCAGGAATGCGAGCTTTCTTGTTGGAAGATTATGATTGGAAGATCTGATGTGCTGTGTTTCACTTGATGTGGGCTTTAAATAAAGATTACTTTGCAGTTTCTATACCGGTAATTGGGGACTGTTACCCAGCTTTGACGTTAACTACAGTTATGACTACAACGCATTTACACACTTCACTCATTACTATTTCAAATACGCCGTCATAATCAAATAAGCAGCAATGCCAAATGTCACAGTAAAATCACATTTGTTGACGTAAATCTCACTTCTGAAATGATTACGGTCACTGATAAAGAAACCTGTTTTGAATTAAGGATGTCGATAGACAAACATTCACTCTGCAGTATAGGATCCATTTGAATGAATACATTTATTCAGATATTCATTTTTAATACAGATATTTGGATAGCTTTAATTAAGTACACTGAGAGAAAGTTAAAACACCAGATATGAACACAACATGGCACATAGAAGCTCACCCGTGTAACTCCTGTGTATAACACCAAGCTGCTGTTGGTCTCTAATACTAGCAAAGCATCTATGTCCTATAAAAACAAGAATGAAATTACACACATAGAAACAAAGAATTAGGAGTGGTGGCTGAAAGAAAGATAGCATCACAATTCATAACTGTTTATTATACCATATATGTCATGATATTTAATTATTATGTCATGATAACTGAAAACTAGGACCACAAAGAGTAATGCTTCTTTTATTTAAAAAAAAAAATCATAAAAAAAACTTGTCGAAAACTACGATTAGTAAGAGTTTTATTTTATGCACAAAAAAAAACAATAAGGTAATGCAATTTCTTTAAGTTTTAACACTTATATGTTATAGATGTAATCTATAATCTTGTCATGAGCTTTATAACCGTCATCTCTGTGACACCTATTGAAACAATCTCAACGTGTTTTGAACACTGACCCTGATTCCACAGGCAACTAAACATATACATTTTATTTCTGACCATTTCAACAAGTTCACATTTAATTTTGTTTCCGTTTGCTAACTCGGGCTCATTTCCTTACCTTCAAAGGTGCGGCATCTTTGGCCGGAATGGAAGTAACTGATGCAAATATGAGTTGGGAAGTTTCGTTGCTTTCAAGAAACTTGACACATCTGGAAGAACCACATGAGAGTGGACAAGAAACCTGTGTAAAAGCTAAATCGAACCATTATACGGTCTAGCCAATAAAGCGGAAATCGCATTTTCAATAACAAAAAGCAACAATGAGAGGGTTGTTTATTTTTTAAAGTGGCATGGAAGCGAGTGTGTAGCTCACCTGAGCTGCTGGTGGGATTCAACCAGGAAGCACAGGTATCTGTTCTCACACAGGTCAGAAGTAATGAACACTTTAGATGCCTGGCAGCTCTTCTCCCTAAGCAAATGTATAAATTAGGAGCACAATGATTTCATTTATGCAGAGCCTTTTGAACATAAGGACGCTTTAAATAGCCTCGACAGAAACCACAACTAATTTTGTTTACAACAAAACTGACCAAGACAAACAGAACAAATAAACATGACAAAACAGGTCCGCAATACATGAATAAGAATTAATAGATTTGATAGAATAAGTATAAACAAAGGGAGAAAATAACAGACAAGTCCAGGAGAAACCAAACATGAATTGGAATGGTACTGTGTGTACAGATGTGTTTTTAGTTCAGCTTTAAAATCTGATATAGAGGTCACCAAGACGCTGAGGAAATTCTTTCCAACGGGTTGGCTGATATAACGTTAAACACCCTCCTACCTACTGAAGCTAATATAACACAAGGATCTAATGCTGCACTCGACTATATAAAATAATTTGCAACAGAGGACTGCAAAAACCCTACACAACCCTGAGTTCAGCAAGTGACATCTAATCAACAGAGCTAATCGCAGCAACAACAGTAAACAAACCGCACTTCTTACTTTTAAATTACTTGACTTAATGCTGTATATACACACACACAAGTATTTGCTTTACATCAATCAACATACAGGCATATTAGCTTGCTAAATCTATAACATTGACTATACAGTTCAGTGTTTTAAGGAGGAATGTATACATCACTCATCATAGTTAACTGGGTTGATTATCGTTTACAAAAAAGTCATAGTGGTGTTCATATTTCTTTCCCACTTTCTAGCGCTGAGGCACACGGTTCAAAAAAGACAATTTAAAAGTTCAGACTTTCGAGTCAAGTCGAGCGCTGCGTAAGTGTGTGTACAGGGATGAATAGTTCGAAATGTACTGTGGTGCAATACTATAGATGACCTTGACGGTTATTATAGAAACTCTGTACTAAATACAGAAAGGAACAAGTCACCGGTGCAGTTTATAGGGAGTGGGAGTAACGTGGGCTGGTTTTTGTGCGACTTAGGACCGTTTTGAATTTCATGTAATTTAGTGTGAAGTTCAGCAGGAAGAGCACTAAAGAGTTAGAGCAGCCAAAACAAGAGCTGATGAAGGTATGAAATAGTGCTCAGCAGCTTCTCTGTTTAAAACAGGGAAGAGTCTAGCGATATTGCAAAGGTGTAGGAAGGTAATCTTTGTAAGTGAGCTAATATGAGAACCAAAATTAAGTTATGAGTCACAATAATTACACCAATATTACAGAGAGATTTAGGGTTTAATCTGGACTTCAATATCAATGCAGGTCAGAAACAGAGGTCACTAACAAGAGACTGACTGAACTTCTGTTTTGTCGGTACTGAATCAATATGGAGTTTGTAACACCGTGGATACAGATGATAGTAAGTGTGGATGGACGAAGAGGAATAGCAGGGCTAGAACTGATACGGCTCTCAGAATAGTGTCATCAGCATAACCGTTAAAACGGAGGACAACTGTGTGACTGGAGGGAAACCTGGAGCTTACAAAAGCCCAAGATCTCATCCATGTGAAACCTGTTTAACTTAGCACATAGATTCTACGGTTATGTTTCTCATCATCACCTTGTCTTCAATCATTTTCACATCATATAGGATCAGGCAGTTTGAGCTTATTTTGTGAGATCAATGAGGTCATATGTAATGCTACCTGAATCAGTTTTATTTTTAATGAAAGTACTTAAAAGGTCTGTAGCTCCCTGGGATAGGCTCCAGGTTTCCCCGTGACCCTGAAAAGGAGTAAGCGGTTGAAGATGGATGGATGGATGGAGGTCTGTATTAAATGAAAGATGATGTGAACTTCATGCTGGTTTAGCAAATGTTACCCAATTTTCAACTTAAAGTATAATTCAAATAAGAGGTCAACCATTTTATAAAAGTCATTCATTTACGTGAAAGCTAAACGATTTGGTTAGAGCATTTCCAACAAACAGAAGCAGAAATACTGATTTTTTCAAAAGTAAGATCTCCTCTTTGCAGAAATAGCGGTACAAACTTATGCATGCCTTCATTGTATAAAGGTTGTGACTAACCTGTAGGAACTAGTGGTCTCTGTCCACAGCTGCTCAATGCAGAGGTCAGGCAGGATGGGCTCCATCTCAGGAATCAGGGCTGTTTCATTAATCGTGCTGTTGGGGGACGCCAGCAGGCTGTGTCCACGAGCTGACGGTGAGTGGCATGACACATTGAAGCGCTGCGCTCCCGTAAAAGAAGGTGCCGCCATGCCAGGGGAGTGGGCTCGGCTAATTATTAAGAACCCACAGCGAAGAAAAACAGTCATGTTGGAAACATTGTTGCTAAAATACACCAGATTATAGCTAGGGATATGATACTGAGCATCTGCACTGGGGGGTTCTGGGTAGGTTTTGACATTTTCTGATCAACTGAAATTCCATATCATGAACACAACACATATTACATATATTAATAAGTATATATTAAAGGCATGCTGCTATTCCACTTGTACTGTTCTTCACAACTTCTAGAGTGTAAGTTTTAGTCAGTACGAGTATGCCAGTGTCTATTATCTTAACAAAAGAGGAAAATGTGTAATCGGTTAAAGGAAACATAAAAGTGGAAATACTCCAATAATTGTCAGGTGTTTAAACAAGATGTGAGATGTCTGACGAGTGCAGAGTCTGCCTGACCTGAGAGCGGCCATGTTGGAGATATTGGGAGAGTGGGCACGGGAGTGCAGTGCGGGTGAGGTGGGCACACGGCTCTGGTTATGCAGGGCATGGCAGTGCAGGGGTGAGCCAGGGGAGTCTAGCCGGCTCACGCTCCTCAGGTGGGCGCCAAGGAAGGTGGGTGCAGCTGTGGGGGTCCGAGCTGGTCCATCCTGACTGGGACACTTCAAAACTGTAGACTGCTCCTGCAGGGGAAAACTTCAGTTTGAAATTCATTTACATAGTTGACATTTCCATAGGATTGTTATACGTTTAAGCACCGAACCAAACACAAGGTTTGAGCTGGATCACTGTTACCTCTGGTGTGACTTTGCGCAGAGCCCAGATAGTATGACTGCACTGCAGTGTATCGTAGGTCATGATGATGGAGGGTTCAGAACAGGAGAACACCACTTGAAGTGCGCCGTCAGATACATACTGCAGGCGCTGTGTCTCAAACAGCCCTGCCACAGCCAGACAAAGATGTTAAAATCGAGATAACGCTGCCTCTATATACAGTCTCCCCCAAAAGTACTAGAACGGCAAGGCCACTTCTTTGGTATTTTGCTACATACTGAAACCATTTGTGTTTGAGATCAAAAGATGAAGATCAGACGCAAGATCAGAACTTCTGCTTTCATTTCCTCATATTTACATCTAGATGCATTAAACTATTTAATACAGGGCACCTTTGGTTGCAGACCACCAAATTTTTAGGTGATCAAAAATATCAGAACATGTGTTCGACGACAACTGTAGCTCATATGAGGAAGAACAGGCTGCATCTCACCTGCAGACTTGCAGACAACAGGGGCTATTTCATCCAGAGGGTGGAGCATGCTAAAGAGGGTGGGAAGAGGCTCCCTGACAAGAAAAGAAAAAAACAATACAAATTAAAACATATGCGCACACACAAACACCTTAACCTCACTTTAATTAAATGCGTGCAAGTTAGATAAAATAACATCAATAAGTACCTAGAGGGGCTCAATGGAGCATCAGATGTGAGATTTTTGCGCCCAAAAATCAATCCAAACTTAGTGGGCCACAAAGAGGAGACCTAAATTGCAAATAAAACTGTTACCGTACACTTAGTTCACATGGTACCATTTGTACATAACGAGCGATCATGCTAATGCTTAAAACTCATCGTATTTCTATTAGTGACGCATTATATAACAACATCTTTGAGAAATATCATTTCTTTTAATAACTACTATTGGACTCGGACTTTAAAGACTACTTTTATACTGACTAAAGTTCTAAATTATCAAATATATACACTAACCATAAGGAATCGTTCATGTTTGTCCAATATCCACAAACGAAATAAAACAATACGACGGTAAAAGTCCTACATAGGACTAACAAACAACATACAAGAAAGAACCTCTGCAATGTTGTAGAATACTTTCAAATTATTTTGAATAAATTATGAATCCATTACTGTAACATGTACGTACTGAGCTAAATCAATAATTTATTAGGCTTAAAATACTCATAACATGAATATGACGATGGTACAGTACACCTGGAACAATTTACCTGAAACGGCAGTGGGGAGATGAAGTCTTTTCCACTCACAGAGTGTACATTCACGCATGCGCTTTGGACTATACAGACACACTGTTCAACTGTGTCTTTTTCTGAAGTTCAAGGATAGAGAAGAGCTCAATTTTAGCAACATTTAAAAAAGGGTCACGATTATACACACACATGAAAAAAACCAATGTAGCCAGCGATGAAAAAGGGGCTTACCCTCTTTCCGGGATTGAGGAACAATGAAATTACACCACAGGGCCTATAAAAGGTGTAATAAAATACAAGAAATAAGCCTCCTGAATGGCATTAATTTACATAAGGCACATACAATAGATTTTTCTATATTTCTGCATAAATATAACCTAAAACATCAGACTTTCACACACAAGTCCTAAAAGTAGACAAAGAGAACCCAATGAAACAATTGAGGCAAAAATATTATACTTGATCATTTATTTATTGAGGAAAATGACCCAACATTAAAAGTATGTGAACTTTTGCAGTCAGTGTCTGGTGTGACCCCCTTGTGCAGCAATAACTGCAACTAAATGTTTCCGGTAACTGTTCATCAGTCCTGCACATCAGCTTCGAGGAATTTTAGCCCATTACCTGATTACACCGGACTCTATTTTCACCTTCAAATGAACTGATAATCCGAGAGGCTCACATTGGTTCATTTTCTCAACAAATAAATGACCAACTATAATATTTTTTCTCATTTGTTAAATCGGATTCTCTTTATCTACTTTTAGGACTTGTGTGAACATCTGATGTTGTTGCAGGTCATATTTATACAGATATATAGGAATTTAAATTTTTTCCACATAGATTCACAAACTTTCAAGCACCACTGTAAATACCTTAAAGAGCAATTCCAGTGGTCTATTTTTACCATTGCCATATATCCCAGTGTCAACATCATCTGCATCACATAACCACTGGTGGTGGAAGGGTGCATTTGCCAGGAGAAACCATATAGCGATGTGTAATTTCGTCATTTTCACAACTCAAAATACTCGACAGACAAAATGAAGGAGTTCGTTAATTCCAGAGAGCTGATCACGACTCTATAAAGCATTTTGCTCTTTGCCACCAACAAAGCATAATGACCGAACGTCTTCGGCACTTCTATAACACCAGCTGTGTTGCCTCTCTCACATCTATATTTTTGCTCTGCATGCGTTGCAAAAGAAGTTAAATGTTAAAAGCTTATTAAAACCTTATAACTGGCGCCACTTTAATGCTCATTTTAAACCTGATTGGGGAACGTGGCTTGCCGCACACCAAGATAATTTTGTTGAGCTAATAAACTTTATTTGGTCGTATACTGTGGTAATGCATGTTTATAATAATCTGACCTTTTTATACAGACCATTTGCACAATATATTTATGCAATAATAGTGAGAAAGCACAGAAATGACGCTCTGTGCACCACATTGTAGAAAACAAAATGAGACCTTTAAAAAGCTTAGAAAGATTTTCTTGACATCTTGTTGGTTTCATCTGACTGCTGAAGTCGTGGACTGCCAAGAGCTTACAAAGCATGCACAGGATCTATAAATACTTTATACTCCAGTCTGGATCCAACAATCATGACGCAGTCAAAATCACTGAAATCACCCCCCCCCATTCTGATGGTTGATGTGAACTTTACCCAAAGCTGCTTGCCCGTATCTGCATGATTTTATGCACTGCTGCCGCACGATTGGCTGAATAGATACTTGCTATGAATGAATAGGTGTACAGGTGTTCCTAATAAAGTGCTCCATGAGTGTTTTACACATTTGGAAAGGATAAGGCAATTTCCCCCCTCCTGTAATTACTGATACCTGCTGAACTGGGCTGTCCACAGTGAAAGCCTTGTACACATAGGAAGCTTGACCCTTGGTCCCATGGCTCCAGATGACCATGTGCCCGGCCACATACAGCTCCTCTTCATATTCTGCTTCATCACTGAACACAGCGGAGCCTTTCCTCAGCTGCCAGGACTCCTGCCAGACAAAGATCAATGTAAACTGTGGGGTAATTTTTTCACAAGACTGTTTGTCTAAAACTTTACAATGCATTTTTGGACATCCTAGCAGACGTCAATGAAAACGGCACAAACACAATATAAATAATTATTTATAAATGATAACCATATAAATATTTCGTCCTAAAGATTGTCCAACAAGATGCGCGTGAGCTGGTATTATGAAAATCAGTGCTTAAATGATGAAGAACACCACCTACTTTCTCTCTCTCCTGGAGGCTGACCTCCTGCAAGGAGCCCACCAGTCCCGCAGCTCCATCAGAGCACCAGAGCTCGGGGGCAGGCTGCAGCAGGCGCAGCTGGAGGTTCACGGCGCTTGGGTGACGTTGGCAGTGCTCACGGCCGAACGGGACAAATGGCTGCAGTTCCCCAGCGGCTATCATCATGGCAGCTCTCTCTTCATGCACGTTCGACATGAGTCCCCAATATCAGCATTTTATTTCTGAGAGAGACACAAAAAGGGAGAGAGAGAGAGCGAGAGAGAGAGAGAGAAAGAGAGAAAGAACAGGAGACAGAGATAGAAAGAGAGAGGGGGAGAGAGAATAAATGCTACAAATTGTAAAATGTTCTCAAAAATATATTTTGAAATATTATTAAGGTAAGAGTTTCCAAATTTCCCACCAAATCTAAAAAGGACACCAAGTATTGGCTTGAGTTTAAACCCCAGACTGTAAAATATAGTCTGCTCACGTGCTATGGTCATGTGATCTACTAATTGTCAAGCGCAATATGGATGGCCACAATCCTTACAACACGGGCTGATAATAAAGAGCAAAACAGAGTTTGCCGTGAAACAAGGTGTATGTAGTACACAGGATTTTTTTTTTTATTGTGGCAAGCATGTGTAGAGCAAGAAGACACTCCTATGTCTGTGATTTATAAAGATTTATATCTCATGTGAATGGATCATAATTCCTGCAGATGTCCTCCAGCAACATTAGTGGATCTGGGTATCTTATCCTGGAGAAAGAATAACAATTAAGGGATTTAATCCAATTGTTTCCGTTTGTTTTTTTTTTTTATTATTATAATGACATATGCATGGCTGAGCAAAGACAGATTAAGAATACATTTTTCAAGAGCAGGATGGTTTTTCAAATGGCTAAATACCAGGCAACACAGTGGCTATCATTGCCACCTCACATGTGAGTAGCTTGTCAGTGTTGTGGCTCTAAAATGATTTTTAACGTTATTTGATGATCTTTATATGGTTTGTTTGAATCTAACAACTTTTAAGTGTTTAATGGTTAATAGAAATATCCCTAGTAGCCTATGATCCTGCTTGAAGTACCATAACCGAAACACGTGTGATTAAGGTAACAAATTTCTGACATATAATGTTGACATATAATGTCAGAAACATAGGTCCTGGCTGCTGCTGATAAATGCCAGTGGTGATGTTTTACATCGCGAGTATGAAATCATGCCACCTAAGTAATCAATGTCCCAGTGGGTAGTGAGCCAGTGTCCTTACCAGTGCCTGATCTAATGTACACTATATACTGATTCACGACCTAGGGAGATAGACAGAATATCATGGAAAAAAAATTCTATAATTTAATTCAAAAAGCATCACTTTCATATATTCTATACTCGTTACACAAAGTGAAATATTTAAAACCTTTTTTTTGTTTGTTTTAATTTTGATGATTACAGCTTATGGAAATCAAAAGTCCAGTACCTCAAAATATGTTAGAATAAAGAATTTATGAGACAGACCTGAGAAGAGCTCTAATCAGCTAATTAACTCAAAACACCTGCAAAGGTTTCCTGAGCTTTTAATCTCTCAGTCTGGTTCAGTACACAACCACAATCATGGGGAAGATGAAAGTGAATGCTGCATTTTATTTGGAAATCAAAGTCCCAGAGTCTGGAGGAAGAGTGGAGAGGCACAGAATCCAAGTGGCTTGAAGTCCAGTGTGAAGTTTCCACAGTCAGTGATGATTATGTTGCCATGTCATCTGCTGGTGTTGGTCCACTGTGTTTTCTCAAGTCGAGAGTCGAAAGTTATCTACCAGGAGATCTTAGCGCACTTCATGCTTCCATCTGCAGAAAAGCTTTATGGAGATGCTGATTTCCTTTTCCAGCAGGATTTGGCACCTGCCCACAGTGACAAAACTACTAGTAACTGGTTTGCTGCTCATGGTATTACTGTACTTGATTGGCCAGCCAACTCGCCTGACCTGACCTGAATCTATGAGAGACACCAGACCCAACAATACAGATGAGCTGAAGGCCGCCATCAAAGCAACTCGGGCTTCCAGAAAACCTCAGCAGTGTCACAAGCATTTGTCTATTATAAATTCTTTATTCTAATATTTTGAGATACTGGATTTTTGATTTCCATGAGCTGAAAGCCATAATCATCAAGATTAAAACCAAAAAAGGCTTGAAATATTTCACTTTTTTAGTAATGAATCAATAATACATGAGTTACACTTTTTGAATTCAGTTATAGAGAAAAGTAAACTTTTCCACGATATTACATTTTGTTTTTAGATGCGCCTGTATATATATATACAAAATTATTATTCCCTAAGGAAATTGCTTTTTTTGTTTAACATATTTGGACATTCAACCCTCTTTGAAACAGTGCCTATTAACAAAGTTGATCCACTTGATCAAAAACCACAAGGAAAATTAGCTTTCAATCATTTATTCAACAGAAATGTCAATAGATAGATTGTAATATTCTTCTGTGGAAAAAAGTAAGTACACCCTTGGCCTCAGAAGCTAATATTTCCCCCTTCAGCAGGAATAACTTATTGTAGGAGTTTTGCATAATTGTCCACCAGGCTTGCTGGATATTCTGACCACTCTACCATGCAATATTCTTTCAGTTGCAATATGTTAAAGTTTTCATGCATGTGCTGCCCGTTTCAAATCCTCCCAGAACATTTCAATGGGATTTAATTCTAGGCTTTGACTAGGATTTTCCATAACCCTCCATTTCTTCTTTTGGAGCCATTCCTTGGTGGATTTGCTAGTCTGCTTATGATCATTATCCTGTTGAAAAGTCCACTTTCAGTTTATCTTCAACTTTCAGACAGCTGGACTCTCATTATCTTCAAGCACTCACTGATATGATGCAGAGATCATAGTCGAATCAATTAATGCAAGCTGTGAAATCCCGAGGCAGTGAAGCAACCCCCAAACCATAACATTTCCAACACCATGCTTCACAGTTGGTATGAGGTGTTTCTCCTAAAAAGTTGTCTTTGGTCTGCGCCAAACATGTTTGCTGTTACTGTGGCCAAACAACTATCTGTGATTCGTCTTACCAAAGCACATTATTACAAAAGGCCTGGTCTTTGCCTATGTGCTCATTAGCAAACTGTAGTCTTGCAAAGGCTTTTTCCTGGAACGCCTCCCATACAGATCAAATTTGTGCAATCTCTTTCTGATTATAGAAGCATGCATTCTGACACCTATAATTGCAAGACTTACTAGCAGATCCTGTGATGAAATTTTGTGGTTCTTGGAGACTTCTTTTTGCATCAGACGGCCTGCTCTTGGATTGAATTTGCTGTGATGGCTGGTCCTGGACAAATTGGCACTCGTTTGAAATCTGCACCATTTGTAGATAATTTTCCTTACAGTGGAATGATTTATTTCAAATAATTGAGATCTTTTTAAATCCCTGCCAGAATCAACCTTTTTCTGAAAACGTTATAGAAATCTTTAGTTCTTGGCATGATGACACCACACACCTCAACAGCAAAGTGTTCCCACCAGACAGATACAAGAGGGGTATAAATAACACAGGCTCCACCTGCACTCCCTAAGCAGGTTCTAATCTCTGGCACCCAACCCAAAATAATCAACACCTAATCATATTTTTATGGCTTTTCTATGTGACTGAACTGTTTCTTTTTTTGTGGCTCATTTGATAGTTTGTATCAACTATATTAATAAGCACTGTTCCAGAGATGATCAAACATTTGATTGTACAAATGATCAAAAAAGCAAACAATTTCCATGGGGTGTGCTTATATTTACTTTTATTCATTTATCAGGCGCTTTTATCCAAAGCGACTTACAATTGAGGGAATAAAAGCAAAGTGAGATCAAGCGGAGAACAATATAAATAGTGCTATCTTGCAAGATTTATAATTGAGTTCTAGAGAAGCAAAGTGTGCAGAGTAAAGGTGGAGGAGCCAGAGCAAGTTTTATTAATATTTTTTTTTTTTAAATAATGTGAGGGTTGGCATTTTAGGGCTTAGTTAAGTGCTCAAGGAAGAGGTCGTCTTTAGCTGGTTTTTTTGTTTTGTTTTTTTAGTAGTGACCGATTCTGCAGTTCGGATTGAGTTTGGAAGTTCATTCCAAAACTGAAGGAAAGCTACATCGTTAGTGTACTTACAGTGGTGTGAAAAAGTGTTTGCCCCCTTCCTCATTTCCTGTTCCTTTGCATGTTTGTCACACTTAAGTGTTTCGGAACATCAAACCAATTTAAACAATAGTCAAGGACAACACAAGTAAACACAAAATGCATTTGTAAATGAAGGTGTTTATTATTAAAGGTGAAAAAAAATCCAAACCATCATGGCCCTGTGTGAAAAAGTGATTG
>JAFFST010045331.1:75791-90991 GCA_022414735.1 Noturus placidus
CCCCCCCATACACTGAAGACATTTGGGTTTGAGATCAAAAGATGAATGAGATGTTAGATCAGAATTTCAGCTTTCATTCCTTATCTTTACATCTAGATGTGTTACACAACATAGAACATGGCACCTTTGGTGGCAGACCACTCAATTTTTAGGTGAGCAAAAGTATAGGAACAGATAGTCTTAAAGTAAATAACACGTAATATTTGATTGCATATTCAGCAGCAAGAAACACCTGTCAGTCACATGTTCTATCATTTTTGATCATTTAATGGGTGGGTTCAAACAAAAAGTGGCACTGTTTGGAAAACAGAGGTCCCGTTATATCTGGCGTAAACCAAACACAGAATTCACAGAAGTGTGATGGTGTGGGGATGCTTTGCTGCTTCAACTGGATTATGCAGCAAGACAATGATCCAAAGCATAGGACTAAGTCCTAGTCCTAGAAGTAAGTGAAAGTCTGATCTCCAGTTATCATAAGAGTTTGTTTGCGGTTAAGGGGGAAATTCGTTTTTCACATTAGTGATAGGTGTTGGATAACTATATTGTGTGTGGGTGCATGGTGACTTAGAGGTTAGCACTTTCGCCTCATACCTCCAGGGTTGGGGGTTCAAATCCCACCACGGCCTTGAGTGTGTGGAGTTTGGTGTTATCCCCGTGCTGCGGGTGTTTCCTCCTGTTACTCCAGTTTCCTCCCCAGTCCAAAGACATGCATGGTAGGCTGACTGGGATGTGTATGAATGGGTGTGTGATTGTGTATGAGATTGTGCCCTGCGCTGGATTGGCACCCCATCCAGGGTGTTCCCCACCTTGTGCCCCATGCTCCCTGGGATAGGCTCCAGGTTCCCTATGAACCAGTAGGATAAGCAGTATAGAAAATGGATGGATGGATGGATGGATGTATTGTGTGTTTACTCAGGTTGCTTTTGTTGTTGTTGTTGTATTTAGTTAGTAGATCTAAAACTACTTTAGTATGAGATATACACAAAAAAACAACAGAAGAAATCAGGCAAATTGGGGAACACCCTCCATTGTGTCTGAACTAAAGCAATTCTACAAAGAAGAGTAGGCCAAAATTCCACCACTGTGCTGTGAAAGACTGATCTCCAGTTATTGGAAGCATTTGGTTGCAGTTATTGTTGCTAAAGGTGGCACAACCAAGTTTAAGGGGGCAATAAGAGTTTCACATTGGTGATAGGTATTGGATAACCTTTTTGGATCATTGAAAATAAATAAATAAATAAATAAATAAAAACTGGGTGTTTACTCAGGCTGCCTTTGTTTTATGTTGTATTTCATTTGAAGATCTAAAACTATTTAGTATGAGATATACAGAAAAACAGAAGAAATCAGGATGGGGCAAATAGTTTTTTCACAGCACTATACAATCCAAATATCATACACATTAGGTAGATCCGGCTCATACATAATAGTCAAAGGGCTCAGAGTAACACCATCCAAAAGACAGATCCAACGCCCTGGTCAGTAAACACAGGCAAGACCAGGAGCACAGAATAGAGATACAGTAGCAAGAACAAACTGATAATCCAAGGTGGTTAAAAACCAAGAAGGCAAGGCAAGATCATAACAGAAATCAATCAGGATACAGCGCAAAATGTATTTAAATGCATTTGCAAACAGCAAAGCTTCACAGTTGGCATAAGGTCCATGTGCTTTATATGTTTGTGACAGGAAACCAGCATGACCAGCAAGGACGAGTTTAAAATTTGGAAGAGGGTGCCCTCTGGTGTGGTGGTGGTGAATTTCCGAAGACTGATGTGATAAATGCCTAGTCTTGCATTAATGATCTGCTACTAGAACCAGCGTGAAAGAGCAAAGCAAACAAACAGTGTTTTTAATCTATGTCCAATCATCATTACTGTTAACATTATTTGTAAAATGATGAATATAAGACTTTGTAGCGAAGCTAATATTCAACATGATGTCCCTAAATATACAACTTATAAAAACATTGTTATTTTCCCTGACCGTACCTAATCCATCAATCTTCTGTACCGCTTATCATATACAGGGTCAAAGGAAGCCTGGAACCTATCCCAGTGAGCTGGGGGCACTAGGTGAGGGACACTCTAGATGCCAACCTATTGCAGGACATGATTGCACACACTATGGACAAATTGGAAATGCCAATCAGCTTGTGTTTGGACTGGGGGAGGAAACCGGAGCACTCGGAGGAAACCCCCGAAGCACAGGACTACAAGCTCTACGCACACGGGACAGAGGCAGGTGTCGAACCTCAAAGATCCTCAATCAAGATGCAAGGAATACATGCTAACCACTAAGTCACTGTGTCCTCGGTCTACATTTGTAATATCATAACTTGACTGACAGGCGCATAATCTTCCATATGATTCTACTATAAAAATGTTTTGGGAAACGAGTAACACCATAGGATGTTGTGTCAACAGTCAAATACAGGGTTACATGCTTATATACTCCACAAAAAAAAAAAAAAAAAAAAAACGTCCTCTCATATTCAACTGCTTTTATTTCCAGCTAATTTCTTAACATGTGTAAATATTTATATTAACATAAAAACATTCAACAACTGAGACATGAACTGAACACGTTTCAGACATCTGATGAACAGAAATGGAATAACGAGGCCCTGAACAAAAGGGGGAGGGTTAATATTAAAAGTAACAGTCAGTATGTGGTGGCCTACAGCGCGTCTCATCCTCACGGACTGCCCCAGATTTGTCAGTTCTTGCTGTGAGATGTTCCTCCACTCTTCCACCAAGGCATTTGCAAGTTCTCGATCACGACTGGGGACACACACATGGTTACATGTAATTTTCACTGCAAGGATGATCAGCTGTCCTTCCTGTCTCCCTGTAGCATTGTCTTAGGCGTCTTACATTACAGACATTGCAGTTTATTGCTCTGGACACATCTGCAGTCCTCATGCCTCCCTGCAGCAGGACTATAGCATGTTCACTCAGGTGAGCAGGAACCCTAGACATCTAGTGTTTTTCAGAGTCAGTAAAAAGGTCTCTTTAGTGTCCTAAGTTACTGCAACTGAGACCTTAATTACCTACCACCTGTAAACTGTTAGTGCCTTATGGACTGTTCCACAGGAGCATGTGTTTATGGTTCATTGAACAAGCATGAAAAACATCGTTTTAAACCCATTCCAATTAAGATCTGTAAAGCTTTACAAAATGATCTTTAAAATACAGTCTCCAGCAAAAGGGGCGTTTCATTTTTTTGCTGAGATTAGTTTTATAGAAGTAAATAAAAGTATAGTTTTACTGTTTGTAAGCAGCAATATTTATGCTACACACAAAGGAAGGCTCTTTCCCTACAGATCTGACAACTAAATTATGGTAATGGAGGTAGAAGCAAGACATTGGTAGTTCCAAATGTAATACAGTGATAAGTCATACACATCCTTCCACAGCTTTCAAATCAGTGGATAATGAGTTTTACTTTGACTCTAAACAGATGGACTGCTGAACTTGAAAAATTACATACAGCTGAAATTATTATTTTTTAATTTAAATAAATAGCCATTATTCAGCTCTAGGACATCTTTGTTTTTCCCCGTGTGCAAACAATCAGTGTTTAGTTCTGAATGATACAAATATTCAAGAGATATTCAAGCTTCTAGCCAACAAACTAGAAGATTACTTGATTACTCTTACAGTTTTTTTTACACTGGTTTCTCTAATAAAAGCAAGGCAACAAACAAGTTTAAAAAAATATAGGACTCTTTATTCAGCCATGTAAATATTTACAATTTGTTTAGACAAGGTACACAAATAGTCATTTAATTAATACATTTATAATTATAAAACTTATAAAATGTTCTACTGTATCAGTGGAGAAGGCTATTCAGTCTTCTTTTTTTTTGGCACTCATATACAAACATGTGCTAGGACCACAGACAAAGTGTCCTACATCACTTCACATTTAAAGACACTAAAGGACATGTGTAAAAAAAAAAAAAAAAAAAAAAAAAGGCCACATTATAAAAAGTATCATAAAATAATTTTTTGCATGAAAGACGACATTTAAAAAGGTGCAAATTGTGTTTCCGAGTTAACGGTACTCAGAGGCGCCGGATGCTGCGTTTGCTGCGAGCAGAACCTGCTAAAGGTACATTCTGGCAGTGTGATGATGTCTTGATTATGCCCCTCTGGCATGGGGTGGAGCCATGGTACGTTGACTGGCACAGCGAGCAGAAAACGAAAGCGCAGCTAGCCCGCATACACACGGCCCTTTTCATGGCCGAGTCGAACCGTGCAGGAGATTCACAGAGACGGCAACTCCTCAGAGCCTCATGCCCTTTCAGGGATTTAGTAGCCTGAGACAAAAACAAAAAAGGGATTGTTAAACACGAGTCACCAGAAATTTGATAGCAATGCTGTTCTAACTCCTGTAACACTCACTTCCCCGAGCCAATCTGATTTCATGACTAATGTGCAAAGTGATGTATAAAATAAAACGCCTCAAAAACCTCTGAAAAATGTCTCTGGATAGCGAGCACGCTGAACATTCTCCATACAGGATGCCATTTCCACCACAGAGTACAAAGAATGCATTCTTACCTCATGAAACTCTGCAAAGCGGCTTGGCCTGGCTGCATTTTCAGTGCCGCCGGCTTGGCTGAGGGTCTTCTTTGTGGGTTTGTGTCCTGAAGTTGAAGAGGCTACACTCTGCAGGCAAGAAAACACCACCCTGCTAAGGCTAAAGTCTCTGGATAAACACCTTGTCGACCTTCCCGAGTCCTGCAATCAAAATGAGAGTTCAAGTGAGATGAAATAAATAAAAAAATAAATAAAACAAACAAACAAAAAAATCACACTCCTTACCATTTGCTCTGCTTTTCTGCATCTCAGAACGGCTCGGTCATCTTGCTCAATGATTTTCCGCCACGTCCTACTCACTTTTTTACAGCTGTAGAAGTAATATTTGCAATCAGTACACCTTCTGAGGATTTTTATTCGTGTAAAATAAATAACAGTTTGGTTTTACAGACAACTCAGAAATGACATACTTTATCAAGTCACAGTCCCCAAGTAGGCCCAAGATCCTTGTCAGGATGTGCTTCATGTCTTTCTTCAGCAGGTCACAAAGAAC
Source organism: Noturus placidus (assembly GCA_022414735.1). NCBI lineage: Eukaryota > Metazoa > Chordata > Actinopteri > Siluriformes > Ictaluridae > Noturus > Noturus placidus. The sequence goes on from JAFFST010045331.1 coordinate 80,892, forward strand.
ATCTACATGCTCCAAGCCCATCTTTGCACCAATGATGTGATGGAGGCCATAGTGCCCTGCTAGCTTATTAACAACAGTCCAGTCATAGCTCTGGCTTCTCCTGTAGCCTTTGGCCAACTGTCTGCATACCTCCTCCTGGAACTTCAGCACAGGAAGGCAACCCGACCTGGAGTCTGCATGAACCGGGGACAGTCTGCATCCCAATTCCTCTGTGCATCTCTCCAGAGTCTCTGTACCGTGCGTGTCAACATGGTTCAGCTCGAGTTGGCTGTTGTGAAGAGAGAGGTAGCCGCTGTCTTCTGCGAGACTCGAGCTGATCAGGAGACCCTCTGCTTCAGACAGCACATCTACAGAACAGGGCTTTTCCTTGTAGTTCTCTTTGTTCTCAGACCCTTTAGGGTCGCTGTCCAGGTGGTGAGAGACAGAGGAAGACACGCAGGAAAATGATGGCGCGCTTTTCTTCAGTCCCTTTAACTCGGCGCTCGTTTCCGCTTCCGCTTCTGAAGCTCTGCGGGTCAGACACTTCATAGCGGAGCCTTTACAGTCTGCTCACCACGAAACTATTAAAAAAAAAAAAAAAAGAAAAGAAAGAAACCCGACAGGGATATGATGAGCATCTCAAACACAGTCATTGAATTAACATTAATAATATACTGCCAAACTAACCGCACCTTCCCCACTTCCTTCAATGCTAGTAAGGCAGTCAGAGAGTACGAACCAGTCCATGTTAAAACATTTATTTGTAACCGTGTTATTCAAATATTTTCCGAAACACAGTGTATTAATTCTGCATATTTAGCTAAAAGGCTAACCAAGAAGAGCCACATAAACGAGCTAGCATCCCTGCTGGACATATTAAAAGGCTAACTTAGCGCATTAGCTACGCCTTCATTGGCGGGGTTTTTAAAAACAGCTGGTAATTAGGCTCTTAGAACACTAAACAGTGCTGTTATTTAATATACAGGTAAATATCAAGCACGTCTGGTTGCTATGGATACGTTCATGAAGTATATTTCATGGATGAACTAGCAGGAGTTCTCTCACCGGTTTCCAGGTGCAGTACATTAATGAATGAATATAGTGTGTGTGAGCCAACAAAAGAAGTAGTAAACCTTACCTCGAAAATAAAAGCTTCAGGTTTTATTATTATTATTTTAAAATACGAGCTTTACAAATGAAAGCAACTGTTACTGTAGACTAACTCAATATAATCGATTTACGCGGTCAAATCCAGACGCCACGGACTAATGAAAGCCGAGAGGGAAAAAGCGCCAGTTACTACATAGTTTGAATTTCGCGTCAAAAAACGCGCTGGCCAATCAGCGATCAACATAGTACCTTTAACCGCCCTGTGGCCAATAAGAGCTTTCCGAGAGACGAGCACGCGCACTGCAACAAATTATACTACCTATACTCTGACAAGTCCCGCCTACTGCGTTACTATTGGTTATAATAGCGTTCTCACATGGAGTTCTCCAATCCGGCATCTTCAGTCCCCAGATTTGGGACATATCTAGCCACTCATAGCGCAGGAGGTGAGATTGGTCTGAATACTGGTGGTAAAAAAAGGAACAATACGCCTACTGAGAGTAAAGAAATGGCGCGTACGTATGACGTAGCCGTAGCCGAGAAGGCGCCTTTCTTGAATCGATTTAGAAATTTTTACAAAATTATTGTCTCTTTCTGGGGTTTTTCTTAAAATAACGAAATGCATTTCCGGGTATTTTTCTAAAGAAAATAAGTATTTAGTTCATTAATATAACTTTGCAACTATTTTCATCTAGAGTTTTTTTTTTTTTTTTAAATCAAGGCTACAATTCACTATGGACAATGTTGTATGTATTAAACAATGAATAAAATGTTCTCCCGACTCTCTATGAATTTTTTATGCCTGCAAATATTTTATGTGTAATTGCAGGGTTTCAATCCCTGTTCCAAAAATCTTTCTTCAACATGAAATTGGAATACCTGGCTAGATCCTTATATTGTAATAACATTAAAATAAAATAAACCCCAACACCACCTTTCTCAAACAGTTGGAGCTTACAAATGTTTTAAATGTCTTTTTGCTCGTTAGGCTTCCAGTGTTACACTTGCATGAGCCATTACTAAGGTATTTCACACTTCAAGTTGGAATGTTGAAAGTGCTTGATAAAGCTTACTCCGCTTAGAATAGTGGTTCTCCGCTTTCAATGTTTCCAACCCCCTGTAATAAAACTACAAACTGCCCAAAGGGATATAGGCCATAGGGTCACCCCCATGCAGCTTATCCAGCACCACTTAGTCTGACGTTTATCATGACAAAGGGCAGCTCACGTGCACAAAACATTGGGCTGACTGGTGAGCTGTTGTTGCCTTACTGAATCCGAATCATTTTGCTGAACCGGCTTTACTGGCTTTAAACGATTCCAAAAATTTACTGTGCTTTGGTTCCTTGCTTCTCTTTCGGTGATTTCAGACAGATGGAAATATGTACAATTAATCTGGATGTAAAGAACCAGTGAAATGGTATTTTACATACTGATTACTTTAGATTACTTTAATTTAACTCCATCACAAAATAACTTCTTAGAACTGAACATTATATTCCAGGTGTTTATGCACATGCCACCTCAGAGTTCACAATCACATTTGAGTGTTGCCATCCTTTGTGCAAGAGCTAGAGATCTTTTGTAGAAATAACTGCATACAGATATATAGTATAGGAGGGGATTTGTGATTACATGAAGCATGAAGACTATCTGTTACGTGTTGATATTCTGTTAAGAGTTACTGTTTAAAAATGATTTTAGTTAACCACAACAAAGAACTGTTGCCATCATCAGTGATGGTACAGAGAAAAGGCACAGTGCTTAAAAGAAAAGCATTTATTAATTATTTTTAAATTACGATCATATATACAATTATTAATCTCCATCATTGACCTTCCACAATGTCCATGAGCGCTTCCTGTTCGGAAAACTGCTGCAAAAACATGCTCATCTCATCCAGCAGCTGCTCCCCTAATAAAAATCCATGTACGTCATGCAGAGTTTTCCCAATCCGATGGTCAGTGACCCGATCTTGAGCAAAGTTGTAGGTCCTAATTTTTTCTGATCTGCCTCTGGTGCCAATCTGTTACAACAAGAGGTGAAGAAATACACATGAATACAAGCCTAGTGCCATGAAGAATTCTACATTTCAAGAAGAACCTCCAGCCAATTTTACATTCTTGTTTATTTCCAGTGGCCAACAATCTCAGCTGTTCTGGAGAAGAACACAAATATGCACTGGTTTTAGACATCAGGAATTGCACAAGAAAATCGCTGGATTTGTTTGTAACATACAAAATGCAAACAATTCTACAGATTTATGCATGATTGTGTTTCTGTTGTTATTATTTTTTTGTGAGACCTAATGGCTAAGTGTCAGCGAGGCCTTGGTTCTGGGAAATAGTTTAAATATATATTTTAATCCCTGATGAAGCTTGTAAAGCTCTGTTGGGAAATTTACCCCAAGCTTAGGCCTGATTTAGATTTCGGAGTCTGTGACTCCAGATGTTTCCTATCGATGTCTGCCAACATGATTGTGTCAACGTGTGCACTAGGGGGCAGTGTCACATATGTACATATCCAGAAAACCCCCTAGAAAAGTCTGATATTTCATAGTAGCAGATAATAGATAGAAGTTATTTGCTGCATGTTTAAAAGAAGAATTTAGTAGTTAAAATGATATTTCAGACAATTACAAACACATAAAGTCCATATTCAAATTTTATGAGGAAACAAAATGCACATCATTGCATGTGAAAGTTTCAAACTCATTCGATGAGGAAATCAATCTCAAATTGTCTTGATTTTTGCCTAGTGTGTTCATTTCCCTTATAATCCATAAGCTCATTTCTAATGGGAGTAGATCAGACTCCGTGTCCATTTTATTTATGAACACATGTACACCTGCAAATTCATGAAGTTAACGAATATGACAATCATGTGGCAGCAGCACAATGCACAATAAATCATGCAGGTAGGATACATTAACTCAAATGATCACTATTTACTACTGTGGTGAGCAGAAAAGCATCTCAGCATGCACAAGACCATGAGGTGGATGATCTGCAACAGCAGAAAACCACATCAGGTTCCACTCCTATCAGCAAAGAACAAAAATCTGAGGCTATTATAGGTACAGGCTCATCAAAACGGGAGTTTTGTCGAGTCTGTGCACATAATGTGCGTTATGAGATGCTTTTCTGCTCACCATGGTTGTAAAGAGGGCTTATTTGAGTTACTATAGACTTCCTGTTAGCTCAGACCAGTCTGATCATTCTCCTCTGATCTCCTTCATAATCATCAACAAGGCATTCCAGCCTTCAGACCCTCTGCTCACAATGTTGTTTTTTTTTTGTACCATTTTGTGTAAGCTCTAGAGACTGTGTGAAAATCCCAGGAGATCAGCAGTTTCTGTTTTACCAACAACCATGCCATGGTTAAAGTCACAAAGATTGCATGTCTTCTCCATTCTAATGTTTGCTGTGAACATTAACTGAAACTCTTGACCTGTATCTGCATGATTTTATGCATTGTGCTGCTGCCACATCATTGGCTGACTGGATAACTGCATAAATGAGCAGGTGTTCCTATTAAAGTGATCAGTGAGTCTATATTGGAACCTGAAGTAATTTAAGCATTAGTAGGTGCTACTCTTATTTTAATTCTGTCCCAGTTGGCCATATTGCTCCTTTGGACCCTGAGAACATTACAGACCAAATTACCTAGTTACCAAATTACCTCTGTGATTTTGCAGCCAGATTCTGGTGCTTGCATTGAAAAATAGTTTTAGGAACATTGCACCTTGCTGTGTTTGGTGGATTAGTGTGTATCCAAATTGAACCTTTCCCAAATCGAGAAAGCAGAAGAATGCTGCTTAAAGGGCTATTATAATGAGCGCTCCACTTTATATGCACATATGCCACAATTTAATGCAACATTTACTTTTCAAGAAATAAATCTACGAGCAGCTGTATCACTGATCTTAATCGTTTAAATGATAATGCTGTCAAATCAATTACAGCAATACGTTCAGGCACATTGCAATGGATGAAGATCTTAAGACAGACCCAGGGCCCTCTGGCAAGATTATATCTCACAGCTGGCTTGGAAATGTCTGGACCTATCAGCAGGACCTGGAAACTGTGCCCAAGGACAGAAGTCTGGACTAACCTTCTCATCTTGTTTCCACCACAGCAGAAGGAAAACGAACAAACAATTCATTGTAAATTATCAAATAAATGTTCTGGATATATTCAAGCCACTAATGCATCTAAAACATCACTATATCCTGGTTCATAAACGAAACAACCCCAAACAAACTTGCTAATTTAATTGCCGTCTGGACATGAGAACTTCATTACTGAGGAAATGCATAATAATTTTATTATGGAGGTCAGCTAAAGAACTCGGGATGGTCTTCTCTACTTCAGCGAATGACAACAAAATCAACAGAATGCATCAGAAGTAAACAATGTAGCATTTCTTACATTTAAATAAAATTAGCTACACACACACACACACACACACATTTGCATCTGATCAATCAACATGTAGCTGCGATGTCTCTACCTCGGCTGAGCCTTGATATCCTGTCCATGAAAACCACAAACAGGAGTGGGGACAACACCCACCTTAACACCAAGAATATGGACACAGGTCTCGCTTTGGGAATAAAAGGATGGGATGGCATACATAAGTGCCCCAGCACCCCGTACTCCCTCAAAACCTCCCACAAGAAATCCTGTGGAACACGTCATATGCCATCTCCCAGTCCACAAAACACATGTAGGTTGGATTAGCATACTCCCATACCCCCTCAAATATCTGTGAAAGTACAAAGAGCAAGCCAGTTGTTCCACGGCCCGGACGGAATCAACACTGTTTCTCCTGAAGCCAAGGTTCAACTATCGGACGCTGCTGTTTGCAGATGATGATGTGCTTCTTGCCCCATCTGATTATGATATCCAACATGCACTCTCGGGTCTTGCCGCAGAGTGTGAAGCGGTTGGGATGAGAATCAGCACCTCCAAGCCTGTGGCTATGGTTCTCTCTCGTAAAAGAGAGGATTGCACGCTCCAGGTTACGTGGGAGCAGCTACCTTTAGTGGAGGAGTTTAAGTACCTCTGGGTTTTGTTCGCGAGTGATGGAAAGGGGGGGCGTGAGATTGACAGGAGGATTGCTGCAGCGTCTGCAGTACTGCGGGCACTGTATCAGGCCATAGTAATGAAATGGGACCCGAGTCCTCGAACAAGGCTCGCGGCTTACACGTCAATCTACCTCTCCATCCTCACCTATGGTCAGGAACGTTGGGTAATGACCGAAAGGACAAGATTGCGGGTGCAAGCAGCGGAAGGGTTACTGGACTCATCCATAGGGATAGGTTGAGAAGTTCAGTAGTCCAAGAAAGCCTCCTGAGTAGAGTCGCCACTTCTCCGGATCGCGAGGAGCCAGTTGAGGTGGTTCGGGCATCTGGTAGCCTTGTTTACGTTTCACTAGCATTAGCCACCGCTAGCTTTGTCTCCGTTTCACTAGCATTACCTGCCGCTAGCCTTGTTTATTTTCCACGTTATTTCCCACGTTTAATATGTCTATTATTTCCTCTGTTCTGAGTGCAGATGAGGACTCACTCGAGCTGCACACGGTGCTGTTGGAGTTGGAGGATGTGGAGAAGCAGATTTGCGGCCTTCTCGACAGGCAGGCCCAGCTGCTAGAGCGAAAAACCACGCTGGAAAACTTCAAGGAAAGCACGCATGTGTTATCAGCACTCCCAAGCCCTCCATGCCGTGTGCTTCTCTGTGCAGGGACTGTGCTCCTAGGGCGAAGACCTACCCAGCCGAGGTCTCCGTCACGCCGGCGCACCACGGACCCTGGGTGACTGAGCGGCGAAAGGTGAGGACCTCTACACCACCGGCGTTCCTGATCCCAACGCAGAACCCCTCTCCGTCAGACCAGACCAAACACCGTGATCGTCGGGGACTCCATCGTACGGAACGTCCGCGTCGCTTCAGACAAAGGTAAAGTGCATACCCACTGTTTCTCTGGTGCTCGTGTCCTTGATGTCTCTGTGCAGGTATCCAGGATCCTGAAGAAGGACGAGCGCATTGGAGCGGTTGTGCTGCACGTGGGGGCGAACGACATCAGGCTGAGGCAGACGGAGGTGCTGAAGAGGGACTTCGCCACCCTGACCAAGACGGTTCGAGGCAACGCACCCACCGCGAAGATCATAGTCTCTGGACCTCTTCCCACCTACAGACGGGGAGCTGAAAGGTTCAGTAGACTTCTGGCTCTAAATGACTGGCTAGTTTCCTTTTGTAATGAACAGAATCTAGCCTTTTCTAATAACTGGAATTTGTTTTGGGAGCGTCCTAGGCTTTTCTGTCCTGATGGCCTGCACCCCAGCATCCTCGGAGCGGAACTGCTGTCGGACAACATCGCCAAGGCGCTCCACTCCAAGTGACTACCTTCCGTAAGTACATCCTCCAACAACAATAACAACTCTAATCATAAACATTATTCAATACATAGTCCAAAACCCATAATACATACTATAGAGACTGTGTCTGTTCCCCGAGCTTTACCAAAACATAGAACAATTCAGAAAGTCTGTTTAAGCAACTTAATTAACATAAAATTAAATCATAGTGAATGTAAATCCAGCATCTTTAATCTGAAGTTAGGATTATTAAACATTAGATCTCTTGCGTCTAAGGCTCTTATTGTTAATGAAACTATTACTGATCAGGAATACCATTTAATGTGTTTAACAGAAACCTGGATTAAACCAAACGAGTATATAGCATTAAATGAAGCCAGTCCACCTGGATACAGCTATGTACACCAGCCTCGTTTAACTGGTAGAAGAGGAGGCGTCGCACTCATCCATAGTCAAAATCTAGACGTCAAACCTAAACCTAGCAATAAATTTAATTCTTTTTAAATTCTTTATACAAAAATAACTTATGTAGCCACAAAAAATAAACCAATTACTCTAGTTATTATCTACAGGTTGTTGGAGAAAGGAAGGTCTGGTCTGCCATACTTATACTGCCACCGTGACCCTCACCAGGACAAGCGGTGTAGAAAATCAATGGATGGATCAATCAACATACATATTCGCTTATTAAATCGACAGCACAGTCTATATGGTAAAATATACAGGACTCATCACAGTTAGCTGGCGAGCTTGTTGTTAAAAAATGATGGAAAATATATGGAGTCCATGTTTTTTCCCCCCTCACTTTGTAGCTTGAATGCACAGAGTCATGAAATTTACTTCACTCTGAGCACCAACTTTCTTTCAAAGTGAGTCGGATGCCGCGTACTGTATAATCCAATTCAAATAGGGCTAGTGTCACAGGACATACTCGAAAATGGATTCTAGAAGTTCTTCTGCCAACCAATACTCAAACTGCTCGACTGTGCTTTTGTACAGAAACACTGGAAATCTCCAGCTTTTCTGTGGATTCTTTGCCTTAATTGGGTGTGCATCAGGTTCGACTTACTATACACGCAATTGCAAAGATAACTTCACGGATGTTTATTGAAAAAAAAGTTAACTTTTTTGACAATTATGAAATCGATTATGGAAATAGAAGTATGGAAATAGTGGTTTGGTTGACACATTTCGGCATCATTGCACTGACCGATACGGACTCGTTGAACACTGAATCATTCATAGACAAAACAAGCAAAATCTGTAGTGTACCTGGAGTTTGCGGGCCTGGTATCTCTTACTCGTCTCCTGCTCCAGCTTTGCGCTGTAGAGCTTGGCCCGTAGCAGCTTCATGGCCTTCTCTTTGTTTTTGATCTGGGAGCGCTCCTGCTGACACTCAGCCACTGTGCCTGCAATTCCAGCATTTATATTCAACATTCTTAGCTCCAGAAAGTGTAACATACGTATACAACTATCAGAATAATTCGACCAGATCCACCATGTGACGAAGGTTAAAAAATAACCGACCTGTTGGTAAATGGACGATCCTTACAGCACTGTCAGTCGTGTTAACGTGTTGTCCTCCGGCTCCGCTGGCTCTTTTCGTTTCAATCCTCAGGTCTTTGGGGTTAATAGTGAATGAGATCTGTGAATGCAATGCAGAATTAATTACACGAGCATCAATTTTCCCATCAACATGGATGAAAACAATCATTATACCAATGCCACAAAAAAAAAAATTATGTCCTCATACAAGACCACTTGCTTTTCTCAAACTACCTCATGGTCAGGAGCATTGCTTAGTTTTCATAGTTTTTAAAAAGCAAATGAAACCATGTTACAGGTCTCAGGACAATACTTCAGTTCTAAACAAGGTACAAGTATAAATACACCTCATTTACTTATAACATATCGGTTGTATTTGTCATACCTCTGCAGGTTGTGGCAATATTGCGACGGTCATAGTGCTGGTGTGCATGCGGCCTTGTTTCTCTGTCTTTGGGACTCTCTGGACCCGATGCACGCCTGCTTCAAACTTCATCTTCTTGTAGCTCAGTGGACCACTGATGCTGGCTGCGGCATGTCGTACACCCCCTGAGTTAAAGAAGCAAAAGCATTACAGTCACCTGCCAGATCCTGGAGCTGCAACCTTATTATAGCTTATTATAGCTCACAATTATAATGAAAGGAATTAATGGAGACCGACCTATGTTACTTGGCATGTACTCCAGTGTATCAAAGCCCCAGCCATGGAAACTAGCATAGTTCTGATACATGTCAAACATCTCTGCTGTAAAAAGCATGGCCTCTTGACCTCCAACTCCAGCAGTGACCTCTAGGACCAGATCGCTCATGTCTGATTCTTCCTCAGGGACAAGAAGAGACAGAATCTATATGGGAAAAAAAGAGAACATTTGATTTTTAGTGTCTGAAGCATAGATCTGGGGACATGTCCTCCCCCAATGTTAGGAGGGAAGTGAATCGTACCCACTGCACCACATCTGCTCACGTCATCAAAAAACTGCCTTTGTTTATAATTGTGAATAGAGCTGATAAAAGACAGTGTGATCATGCATTTTTGTTACTTATATATATATATATATATATATATATATATATATATATATATATATATA
>JAFFST010045331.1:94622-104642 GCA_022414735.1 Noturus placidus
GGGGGAGGAAACCGGAGTACCCGGAGGAAACCCCCGACACACGGGGAGAACATGCAAACTCCGCACACACATGGCCCTGGCGGGACTCGAACCCCGGACCCTGGAGGTGTGAGGCAGACGTGCTAACCACTAAGCCACAGTGCGCCCCGTCATGAACATTATATTATTATTAATTATAAGTTTTGATTGATTTATTTTTGGGGTCGTCCATATGTCCATATATTACGTCATCAAGGAGGGAGGGTGAAGGTACGATGACGTCTGGTGACGACGAGGGGGGGGTGTTCAGGGACGTGATTATGTCATCAATGTATTTGCATCTTCCCAGTGTTTAGTGTCACCACTGTCACGTTCATCATTTACTTATTTACTTACTGAAATATTTGCAAATTGCCAAAATAACAAACAAACAAACAGAAATACTGATGTCACGCGCACATCCTGTGGTGTATTATATGCCACAGGATGTGCGTGTGACGTCAGTATTTCTGTGGTATTGTAACAAAGTACAAAATATTAGGAGATAATTCCCGACCACGCATGGCAGCCCCAGACCCCCTAAAAGTAAAAAAAGTAAAAGTGTACATCCAGGATGATGACGTCATCATTGGGGGTGGGTAAAGGGCCTGATGACGTTAGATGACATGGGGGGTGTTAAAAAAGGCTGAAAATTTGGTGACGTAATATATGGACGACCCCTTTATCATTGTTCTTTCATGTCATTTGCAGGGTTATTATAAGTGAATTATTCTCATACCTTTTGTTTTGTTTTTTTAGAAAAGTTCGCGTGCACGTAGGAGGTTGTTCCGAGTTGGAAAATCCCGGGTTCTCATGCAGTGCTCGTGACTGCAGAATAAATGTGCAGGGAAGGGTGTACTGCAGGACCAGGTTTGGGAATCTGTGATTTATTCATTAATTCAGTCAGTCAGTGTGTTTTGCAGGGAAGGGATGCAAATTCCACTTATTTACATTTCAAAGCACTACATATATCAGTGTTTTCTATGTTTTTTTTTTGTTTTTTTTGTACGTCTTGATGCACTAAACGATATGGGAAGCCAAATAACTCAAAAACTGGTCCAAAGTAAGCTACACAGAACTGCGCAGCGCACACCAAATACCCCCGAGGCCCACTGGGTGGACCAGTGAGCAGCACTATGTGAAGCCAAATGGGTCATTTGCATCGGTACACTGTTTAAAAAACGCTGTGTTCTAATCGCTGTCAGGAGTTAAGACAACGCCGCTATATGTTAAATAAATAAGTTAATAGGCACATTAATTTTCTCATTACAAAGCTCCCCCTCTACTGTGAGTAATCTACGGCAAGTCAGATAATTCAATTGGCAAAACACCAACAATGGCGAAAAGGAACTTTATTTTGAAACGCAAGCAGACAATAAATGATTGCACCTGACTTCTGTTGTCTGATAATCCCGAACCTGATGTCCTTCAGTCATTATTAAATAGTGAATAGGCCTAATATTTATGGACAGCAGAGACAAAATCCTTACCTAACAAAGTTGTAAACAAAGTTCCTTCTCTTTGCTTTGTAACGAACAAATTAATATGTGCTGTTTCTCAGTGGATCAGTACAGGTAGTGTGGTCCTGGGCCATGCTGTCCATTAAGTCACGCATGTCAGTTGGTCTGTACTGTGCTGCTCAGTGGTTCGTGGCACGCCACCCAGTAGGTCACATGGGTATTTGGTCCGTGCTGCTTAGTTCTTCTGAGTAGCTCAGTTTGTACCAGCTTTTGAGTTGTTTGGCTTCCCATAAAACGATGCACTAAATACTGAGCTACTGTCTGTGTGGAGTGTTCTCCCGGTGTCCTTCAGCTTCTTCGATTTCCTCCCAGGTAGGTGAGTTGTCTATGATAAACTGCCTAGCTGTGAATGAGTGTTCGAATGTGAATGTGCATGGTGTCTTGCCTTGTGATGGACTGAAGTGACCTTGTAGGTCAGTGGTCACCAACCCTGTTCCTGGAGATCTACCTTCCTGCAGGTTTCATCTCCAACCAAAATCTACCACACATGTTTTAGTTGATCAAGAACTTCTTAAGGCAATGATTAGACGCTCAGGTGGACACGATTCAAGTCTTCAGGAAGGTAGATCTCCAGGAACAGGGTTGGTGACCTCTGTTGCTCTGTAAGAGAACGTAGCTCACTATGTCCCTGGTATATTATGGCTTAAATGTCCACAATCCCTTTATTAGCAGTCATTTTCTGACTGTTCTGTTGTCTGTTGGCTGTTCTCAAACCAGCAGTGACATTCAATGACATTTCTGTACCGCATACACTTGTACCAGCACCACATTCACTCTCACACACACACACACACACACACACACACACACACACTGTTAGTGTCACTGTCATGCTGAAAATAATTTATGTATTTCACAGATACTGTCTGGTCAGTTGTAGGCCTATGGTGTACATGGCATACAAATATTTTGGCACAGAAAAAATATATATGATGAAATAATATGGATGGATGTGTAAATTAGCTGTCCCCTCAAAATAAAGAGTTATTCTATGACATTTCAGTATCGGATACACGTGTACCAGCACCACACACACACACACACACACACACACACTCTATGTTAGTGTCACTGTTGTACTGAGAATAATGTATGCTTTTCACAGATACTGTCTGGTCAGTTGTGGGCCTATGGTGGACCCTGAGTGCATGGACAAGTCCAGGTATGATTATGCCAACCTTATGGGGTTTTTTTTTTGTAGTGGTGAGTCTTAAGCAAATGTTTTTTTGGAAGTCTTAAGGGTATCCAGGTGAGATTTTCAACGACAGCAGTGTAGAACATTCGAGCCGTTCTGGCTATTCTGGCTATTCTGGCTTTTACTGTTTGTTTCCAAATGCATAAATGTTTGTCTAAGGGTTTCAACTAACAGGTATATTGTCTAATTTACTGGTACACACACTAATTTAGAAAATAGACTATATTATGAACCCTGTCCAGGGTGTACCCTGCCTTGTGCCCAATGCTCCCTGGGATAGGCTCCAGGTTCCCCATGACCCTGAAAAAGATAAGCAGTATAGAAGATGGATGGATGGATGGACTATATTATGAAATAGGGCTCTCATGTGTCACCTGCAGATGTAAATTATATCTGCTGTGCATTATTTTCATAATACATTATATGGTCAAACGTTTGTGGACACCTGAATATCACACCCATATATGGGTCTTCCCCAAACTGTTGCCACAAATATTGAAGCACACAATTGTCTAGAATGTCTTTGTATGCTGTAACAATAAGATTTCCTGTTCAAGCATGACAATGCACCTGTGCAAAGTAAAATCAATGAAGATATGGTTCCCTAAGTTTGGAGTAGAAGAACTCACATGCCCTGCACAGAGACCTGACCTTAACCCCGCCCCAGACCCTTCTTCACCCAACATCAGTGCCTGACCTCACTAATGCTCTTGTCACATAATGAGCACAAATCCTCACAGGCATGCTTCAAAATCTAGTGGAAAGCCTTCCCAAGAAGACTGGAATTTTATAACAGCAAATGAGAACTAAATCTATAATGGGATGGTCAACAAGCACATACAGTATTGGTGTCATTGGTCATGAATTCTGGGTGCTGCTTCTGTGATAGAGAAAAAATAAATAATATATTTTGGTACGATATGCCTTTAGTTAGCAGTATGCTCAACATACATCAGTGTAGGAATATAATAGGCCTGTTTTCTAGTTGTCCAAGAAATGATTAACTCTTACTTCAGTAATGTAAGCACTGTTGAAAGTTGCGCCTCATACCATTCCATCATACAGTTTTAATCAGTGAAGTGTTTAGTAATGTCTCTACTTGACTTTGATGTCTGTCAAACTAACTATGGTTCTCATTTTAACCAGTTGATGGCAGCAGTACTTCTCACCTGTGTGCTCTAGTGTCTGCAGACTGTACAATGGTTTATAGCTTTACCTGCCCAAGGCATTATTCATTAGCAAACAGATATCTGTCTTTGTGTGCGTAAAATTTGAATACTCATGAAAATTCTGAGCTTTTGGAGCCTCTCACTTTTAATAGCCTGTTCTTCCGGACATTCATCCTGTTCTAATGCTGCCAGTCAAACTGCAATTCAAATTCTTGAGGCAATTCTACAGAAACAGCAATGCAGCCTAATATAATTATACAAAGTTGTGAGGAAACCAGAGAAACCTGAGGAAACTCACACAATCATGGGGAGAGCAGACAGTAACCAGAGTTCAGGATGGAACATAATATGTGTCTCACTGGCCACTTTATAAGAAACAGTTGTACACATGCTCATTCATGCAATCAGCCAGTCACATACAGTAGGAGTAGCACGACACATACCAAATGCAGAAAAAAAAGTGAACTCGGGAATTCAGTAGAAGTTTTCTGTACACAGAAAGAAAAAAGGGCTTCAGAGAAACTGGGTTAATCCTCTGCATGGTCTCATGTGAGCTATTCAAGGACTGATTATATGTATTTCCTTTGTATTTGTAAACCACACATCTATTAAATACAGGCTTAGTTGTAATGAGATGTGAATAAAGATTTTTGGTTATTGAGCCCTTAGTGACCCCCCCAATATTTTGGCACAGAAAAAGTGAAATAAGTAATTTTATGATGGCTGTGAAGAACAGACCTTTTTAAAAAGTATACCGGAGGTCTGTTAGAATGTACATGTGCTTAACGGCTGTCCTGCATCACACAATTAAGCACAATTGTTTGGTTGTCATTTCAAGTTTATAGGGTCATTATGGATATTACAGTGCATACACAAATTCAGATAATGTTACAATGTTACTATTTTTATTGGCGGTGGTCCAATTCTCTTTGTCCCCCCATATTTGTTGCATGGATTGTCATTTCCTTCCTGTAATTTATTATTTATTATTCATCAAGCTCTGCCATTCTGTATCAGTCTTCTGCTTAATGCCTTGTGCCTTGGTATATCACACACATGCACATACGTATGTTTAATCATGTGAAAAAATAGTTTTTTTTTTTTTTTTTACATATTTCGACAAGCAAACATTTGATCATCAGACTCAAAGGCATTTATGGCATTTGGCAGACGCCCTTATGTGGCTTACATTTATCTTATTTATACGTCTGAGCTGTTGAGGGTTAAGGGCCTTGCTCAAAGGCCCGGCAGTGACAGCTTAGTGGTGCTGGGATTTTAACTCATGACCTTACAATCAATAGTCCAAGGATCGGTAGTTAAGTAGTCTTAACCACTAAACTACCACAACTTTTTATCTGAATACTGATTATCATTTCTGTAGCAAATGGAACACCAGTATATAGGTGGGGCACAGTGGCTTAGTAACTAGCATGTTTGCCTCAAACCTCCAGGGTTGGGGGTTCGATTCCCACCTCTGCCCTGTGTGCGCAATCCCTTTGATTGTTCTCCCTATGCTTTGGGGGCTTCTTCCGAGTACCCTGGCCTCCAACCCTCCTAAGACATGCATTATAGGCAGATTGGCATTTCCAAATTGTCCTTAGTGTGTTCCCCACCTTGTGGATTTGTGTGTGTGTGTGTGTTTGTATATATTTATATATCTCTCACCAAAATGAGTACACCCCTCACATTTTTGTAAATATTTGATTATAACTTTTCATGTGACAACACTGAAGAAATGACACTTTGCTACAATGTAAAGTAGTGAGTGTACAGCTTGTGTAACAGTGTGAATTTGCTGTCCCCTCAAAATAACTCAAGAGTTATTCAATGACATTTCTGTACCGGATACACGTGTACCAGCACCACACACACACACACACTATGTTAGTGTCACTGTGGTGCTGAGCATAATTTATGTATTTCACAGACACTGTCTGGTCAGTTGTGGGCCTATGGTGGACCATGAGTGCATGGACAAGTCCAGGTATGATAATGCCAACCCTATAACTGGATCAGTCTTTCACTTACTTCTTGGACCAGGATTTATTCCTATGCTTTGGATAAATTCCTATGCTTTTGTCTTGCAGCATAGTCCAGTTGCACTCGCATTTCAACTTATGGAAGGAAGATTGGACATTCTCCTTTAGGATTTTCTGGTAGAGAGCAGAATTCATGTTTCCCTCAATTATTGCAAGCTGCCCAGGCCCTGAAGCAGCAAAGCATACCCACACTATCACGCTTCACCACCATGCTTGACTGTAGGTATGATGTTCTTTTTGTGTAATGGGATGGAGAAGGTGAGTGGTCAGGAATGCACACCTGTGGGGAGTTCTATTCTGTCATAGAGTGAGGAGATGTGAGGATAAAAAGGGTAGAGACATGTGCCTTGGGAGAGAGAGAAAGAGAGAGAGAGAGAGAGAGAGAGAGAACAAACATCACAAAGCCTTGTGTGCATGCATGCATGTGATTAAAATAGCAAATGACCCAGCATCAGGCCCTCCTCTAGTTGCGTTGCGATAGGGAACAGCAGATCAAGCGTGCAGCGTGAGGCTGGCAATGGGTCAGCCGCACTCTAAAACAGCACCACCCCGCTACAGTGGCACCACCACTTGAAAGATGCCAACGTGCAGATCACGCATTGGTATCTGGCACTTCAGCCATTTTAGTTTTGAGGTGGCTGGGTGCGTGGATGGCACTGTCAGATTTCCTCTTTCAGGTAGAGAGAGAGAGCAACCAGCACGAAGCCGTGTGTGTGTGTGTGTGTGTCTGCATGCGTGTGATTAAAATATGCACCCTTTTAGTTGTCCCAAGCCTGTCATTTCTGCTGAGGTAACAGAGTATTACAATCAATCAAGGTGTGTTTTGGCAAAATTCAGAGAAGCTTTAATATTCTTCTGGATTAGCAGTGATTTTCAACTCGCCACTCTTCCATGCATGCCATTTTACCCAGTGTCTTTGTGAAAGTAGAGTCATGAACAGTGACCTTTATTGATGCAAGAGAGGCTTGTAGTTTCTTTGATGTTGTCCTTGACTCTTTTGTGACTTCCTAGATGAGAAGTTGCTGTGCTCTTGGAGGAATTTTGGAAGGTCAGCCACTTCTGGCAAGGTTCTGTGCCGAGTTTTTTCACTACTGTGCCGAGTTTTTCCCATTTGGAGATAATATGGTGTATTGGATAACATTTTTGCTTCAATAAATAAACATCATTTTAAAACTGTATTTTGTGTTTTCTCAGGTTGCCTTTGTTTTATCTTAGATTTTGTTTTAATTTCTGAAACAATTTAGTATGACATATACACAAAAACAGAGAGGGTAGATAGCTAGATAGATAGAACTCGATAATCTACATTATCATGTTAGTACAAAAGCATTTTAGATTTCCAAACATTTGTTTTCCAGCACAAAATTATATGTTACAGATAATGTTTTTTGTATGTGCCTGGCTGATTTCAGTTCTATTTATAAGAGCAGGAGCATTATGTGACACTGGAGCTCACTGTCTGTGTGACTGTTGGCCAGTTCCAGAGTTCTGTGCTGTGTGAAATTAACATGGGGAAATTTAAGCAAAGAAGTCAAGATACGCAAAATGCTTAACTAAATTTTCAAATGATTCCTCAAGTCCCTTTGTGCTGTCACTTCTGTTTCATGAACACAGCACAAAGCTGCTTGTTGACTATTCATGTGTACTGACTGCTGCCTGGAGGCACAGTGATCAAGGTCAATCAACCAAGCAGAAAATGTCAAAATCACATCTGATGTAGACCTTTTCCTGATCAAAAGTTCAAGCAATTTCCACAAATTACAGAGCAATGCCTTTTCATTTAATACATTTTAAGATCCCTTTGACATTAATAAATGATTTCCTCATAACTGTGTCATTCACATATTCAATGGCATAGCCAGTGGGAAAACTAATTCAGAGAAATGTAGCTGCTTTCACTATCACTGTTTAATGTGGAGCTGGCAACTTTTCAATGTGTAGCAGTTTTGCATGTGAATGAGTGAACCGCCGTGTTCTTGGGACCGATATGGACACCAGTGGGAAAAGAGAAAACAGCAGAAAAGAAGGAAAGAGTCGAATCAAACGCTTTATAATGTAAGTAGCCTTAACAGTGTGACGTTGTTGTTGTGTACATTTGTTGGGGAGGGGTGTGTTGTTGAGTATCTTGTTGTTCTATCTTGGTGGTGATCAAATGTCCAAATGAGAGTTTTGAACACACAAGGAAAACTGTTTTTCACAATCACTGCAGTTTAAGAAGGTAAAAGAGCAAAAGGTTGGTTTTTTTTTTTTTACTGAAGCTAAGGTTATAGTTATATTTAGGTGTGAATTCATAGTATGCATTATTATATCAATGGAAGGTCTCACAAGGATAGTAAGACAAACATGAGTGTGTGTGTTTTTGTGTTTGTAAGCAAAAGTTTAGGTTTTTGTGTGTATTCTCCTGCAATAGCCAGCCACCTTGCTAAAAGAAGTGCACTTTCTCTGATAACAGGCATAGAAAAGTTCAGATCACATATGTAGTAGTATCTGTGCTTTTAAAAAGAGGAAAAAATAGTCAAAGTAAAAACAGCTTTGTGAGAAAGCAGACCGGGGAAAAACTGGTTATGATCCTGTGAAACAGAGTAACATTAAAGCATACCTGTGATGAGTATGTGTATATACATGTTTACATACAGTATATTGCCAGCTGTGACAAGGCCAGAGTTCTGTGTAGTGCCATGGACACATTTTGATGTAAGTACTTCCTTAATATGGCAATGACAATGTGTTTTGAAGACATTTTAAAACTGTACTGTTTAAACAGTTCATATGACGTGTTGACACAAATTTTTTTGTTTTCACATGTATTGAAAACAGCATATGTGGTTGCAGAAGCATCTAAATAATTTAAGGGAGTAATATAATATCTGGAAATTAGTCCCAAAGCAATACAGTGATGAAGCAGGAAACATGTGAACATGCCCTTGCTCATGACTCACAAGGCCTCACAATGCTACCTTTTACGTTACAAGTTACTGCCCACAAGTTTCCGTCTCTTGAAGATTGCGATTTGAGCTGCTATCTTACATGAATGTGCGTTCCCATGGATTGATGTTCAGTGAGAAATCAACTTTGAAAACTGAGACGCGATGAGTTTTTATAGCAAAATATAATCATGTGATTGAGAAACGTTTACAGCATCCTTTCATGTAAGCGTAATGGGTCTCATTGATGAAGTTGTATGGGAATGGATTTATTCGTAATTTATTTATAATGCTTTGTATATAACGCTTGTTTTATACAATTTTTTTTATTATTATATATATATATATATATATATATATATATATATGTATATATATATATATATATATATATATAGTGTAATTATACCAATATAAATTTGGTATAATATGGAATGTACTGTTGAATTTAAATTGCTTATTGTTATTATGTGTACAGATTTAGCAAACATCCTTATCCAGAGGAAGTTACAGCAACTTATCATTCTAGTTGATTAGGTCAGGGACTAAAATTCTTGAATTGGAACAGAAAGGCCAATTCTATTTTTTTGCTATACATTGAAGATATTTGAGTTTGAGTTCAGAAGCCGAATATGAAATGACAGATCAGAATTTCCTTATATTTAGGTCTAGATGCGTTAAACAACTTAGGACATGGCAGCTTTTATTTGAACCCACGCAAGTGATTAAAAATATTGAAACATGTGACTAATAGATGTTTCTTGCTGCCCAGGTGTGTCCTGTTAAATTGTTTAAAGAATTAATAGCTCTGCATGTCTACTCTTGATTTGAGCCCTATAGGTTTCGCCTGTGAAGCCTGGCTTTGTTGTTAAAAAGGATAAACCAACATGAAGACCAGAGAGCTGTCTATGGGAGAAAAGCAAGCCATTTTGAAGCTGAGAAAAGAGGGGAAATCTATCCGCGGCATTACACAAGCATTGGGTATAACCAATATAAAAGTTTGGAATGTCCTAAAAAAGAACATTTGCCAGGAAAAGTATGACCAAGAAGGGATCGCATGAGCATATTTATGACATTACAGTACAGTTTCAGAACTGTAAAGTTTAAGTGATTTTGGGTTGTATCAGCTATTGCCAGTAGTTTGGTAAAAAAAAA
>JAFFST010045333.1:7716-24407 GCA_022414735.1 Noturus placidus
GCAATCACTTTTTCACACAGGGCCATGATGGTTTGGATTTTTTTTCACCTTTAATAATAAACACCTTCATTTTACAAATTGCATTTTGTGTTTACTTGTGTTGTCCTCGACTATTGTTTAAATTGGTTTGATGTTCCGAAAGACTTAAGTGTGACAAACATGCAAAGGAACAGGAAATGAGAAAGGGGGCAAGCACTTTTTCACACCACTGTAAATGGTATTTAGAAGATTAAAAAAAACATTTAACACAAAACAGAAGGAGAACAGAAAGTGGGCACACATTATGAGATGAAATAGAAGAGTTTAAAAAAAAACATATATATGCATTAAATAGATTTGTCTAACAGTTAATATTTGCAGTTCGCTGAAGTATACAGTAATTTTTGTTATGTGAGATTGTTGAAAAAGTATTTTTCTCCAACATTCACCAAACATTCTGCAGAATTAAAGAAACAAACAAAAAAAAGCACCACTACAGACATCTGTTTGTAAATGAAATCTCAAGCTCTATCATGTGTATTGTCAGAGTGAGAGAGCAGTGAGTGCACCGAGTGTTAGTCAGCAATGTTGGCAGGGCTGTGATGAATGCAGGAGTTGGATCTGTTTGCATGGAGGGACTGATGGCTTTAGCTGTACCTCCACATGGCAGAGAGTAGGAGTGAGTTATCTTAGTCACCCAAATCCTATGCCAGCACTAGGATGAGCTCATCGATCTCCAGTAGTTTAGCTGGGCCTGACTTCTTCCCCATTCCCTCCCCCAGACAGAAACAATGGATTCAAGATCAGCCTGCACTGTCCTTGCTGCACATTTGTGCCATCAAATAATTACATCATCCCAAACAAGAGTGAGGAGCTGGAGGCCCGCTTTGCAGGTGGGTTGTTGTATGGGAAAGTGTGCATGTGTGAGAGGAGAGGAAATTGAGAAAGTGTGTCATGTCCTTCTGCAGTACAACAAGGGTTTAAAAAAAACACCCAACTTTTCTCTTTAATCAGTCAGAACAGAGTTGTCCAACTCTGAAATAATACATCTGCAGATGCTCTACATATTTGTTTCTATCTCACAGTAGGACACCTAATCTTCTAAATCCACCTAGCTTATTAAAATGCTTGCAAAATTCCATGATCACTGAATTAAAAATGTTCTCACTTCCTGGCTTTGCTAATCAGTTTTGGGGATGCTGCTTGACAGGGATTGATGATAACTTCGGCCGCCGTAACAGTGGCCTGTCGCCACACTTGCTGCTCATGTTGCTCCCGTCCTACCGTCTGGAGTCCCAGCATAAGAGCCACAGACAGAAACGAGCCCTGGATGCTGCTTTCTGCTCCAGGTCAGAATTCTTATAGTCTTCATTTAGATCTAGAATAAAAAGAGTGCTTAGGAAATTGCAGTGCTTTGCCAGTTTCCATTATGCATCTGGGCTATCAAAAATCTGCTCTTGCATTTTGCAGAAACGTTCAGGACAACTGCTGTCTGCGCTCGCTGTACATTGATTTCAAGAAGGACCTGGGATGGAGGTGGATCCATGAGCCAAAAGGTTACAATGCCAACTTCTGTGCTGGAGCATGTCCTTACCTCTGGAGTGCAGACACCCAACATACTAAGGTAAGAATATGTAGCACAGTATAGTGTACTCAATACAGGCCAGAAGCATAGGAGCTTAAAGTTTTTGAAAATGTTTTACAAGGAAATTTGTAATCCACAACCACAACACAACGTTTTCCAGTCAAGGTGTATAATGGAAAATGCTCTGGCCTTGACAGTCAAAGAATATGGCTTCATCTATGAGATTTGCTTGAGCAAGAAAGGACTTTAAGATGCTCTGAAGTGCTATGACAGAGCATACCTGTTAAAACTTATGTAGTGTTTATTTTTACATGTACACTTATTTTAATTGCTTCCAAAATTTTGGTCTATAGCGTATGCTTGAAATCCCAATTGTCACTGTGAATCATATTTCTGAGAGGTCTATTACTATTATGCAATTCATGCAGACTTGATATCTCGTTCACGTTGGTTTAAATCATAATTGTTGTATTGTAGATAACTTAAGTAGAATCCCTTAAATATTAGGAACGATTGAGCAAATATGATTGCATTATAGTATTAATGTCATGATCTAAATGTAAATGTAAATTGTGGCCATTCACAAATGAGGAACAGATCAGATATTCATATATTTCCCTTGCTACTCCATAACTAAGAACCTTGGCCATCAATTATTAATGGTGCGTACAAATATGTGTGTGAACGGCGTGTAGGAATTTTTCAGCTCTTAATTTATCAAAAGATAAGTTTGCTTACATTTGTATATTTACCACTGGAACATGTGAGCTCAGGAGTGCTTTACATATTGGGTTTATTTAATCATTGGTCTGGACTGCTAATAAACAATGAAAGCCTTTACTGCTTTTTGAATGCAATGTAATTAATGCTAAATGCAGTATATTTGTGGTTATGCACAAATCCCACAAATGGTTAACCCGTTTAATCCCAAATTTTTCCCAGACACAAAACTATCCAAATCATGTGTCATTAATATCCCTTTGAAACAATCGATCATAATTTTTTGAAATTTATTATTTCATTATTTCATTATTATTTTATTATTTCAATACCTGCTGGAGATGCATTGATAGATCATTCAATAACATTTTTGTAGCCTTAGAAATTAAACATTTTTTTACGGTCACTATTGTGACCGGTGGGATTAAACGGGTTAAAAGAGTAGACATGGAGGATGTTGCATTTGGATAAAGCGTATACACAACGCACATTCACAAATAGGACTTCCACGTCAGTCACTGGAACTATTGTCTGCACTCAATTTGCAATTAAAGTGTCATCAGAACATTAAATATGTTTATTGTAAGGGTTTCCATTCCTGCTGATTTGAAACGTGTGTTAATGTAATACAGTTAATTTATAACATTAAAAATATTATACAGTACAGCACAAACTCTTCAGATTGCTTATCAAAATGTGATCAATGCATCAGGTTTCTTTTGTGTGTATGTTGCTCTACGCACTAACAAATATGTTTTCTTACCTTATATGGGTATTTGTGGGCATGCCAGTATTTATATAAGCAAACAACTGGAATTTATTAAGCATTCAACTTGCCGCTATAGTGCTGCATTCAACAATGACTTAAAAGAGGAAAGTCAGAATTATGTCATTTTTGAGCATTCAAGCTACATAGTGCGGGAAAAAAGGCACTTCTGTGTTCATCTTTTGTTTGCAACAAGCTAGACAGAAAGTTGTGATGAATGATGCATATTTACCTGCTCAGAACAGAGAACAGCATGTCAGTCATTGATGTAGCTATAACAAGCTAATTTGTTTGTTGATTGTATATTGATTGTTCTAATGGACATACTTGTATATACAGTATGCAGTAACTCATTTAAAGGCACTATGTTTGCTCTACATTGTTTAATTCCCATGCTGTGAGCTGCCATGTTTATTTGACGTCACGTGCTGAACTCAGGGTTAGGAGACTGTCCCAAGTTCCGGAGTAATATTTCAGATTTGAGGGGGAATTTTCTGTGTTTTCTCATAGTCAGATGATGGAAATTACGACTTACAACCTTTGGTCAAATGCAGAATTACACATAGGCATGTGACCACACATATGACCTGATATTTGATGCATCCTGATTTATATACAATGCATACAAAATGTACAAATAAATAAACAAATGTTTACATACGGAACAATTTATAGCTTTTCCTCTGTTTCTAAATGAATCACATGTAAACACAATAGAAATTGAGTCTGTAAGATGGATTGATAATGGAATTTGTTGTGTTCTCTCTCTCAGGTCCTTGGTCTATATAACACCATAAATCCAGAAGCATCAGCCTCTCCGTGCTGCGTGTCCCAAGACCTGGAACCTCTTACCATCCTTTACTTCATTGGAAAGACCCCCAAAATTGAGCAGCTTTCCAATATGATTGTAAAGTCCTGCAAATGCAGCTAGGAACTGGCTAAAGCTGCACACACACAGATACACACACACACACACACACACACACACACACACACACACTCTCATACACTATAAATTTTAATACAGTCACGAACTGTCTCATTCACACAGGTATAGAAATTGCTGTGCAGGCCAGGAACAGAAATGTACATTTCCTACAACCAGCATATGTATTCGTACAAAGTGAGCACACAAAGGCACACACGCAGAGTTGTTTGTGTGTGTATGTGTGCTGGGGAAAAAATGGCCCTTTTAGTACATCTCATCTCACAAACTTATCACACCAGGATGTGAGTATGGCAAACACTGGAAGTACATGATTAAGTGTCTACATGTGAAGTAGTAGAAAAGAGAATCCCTCATTTCAGCAAGCAGTTATAGCAAACTCTGTCTCTTTCTTTATCTTTCTTTACCTATGCGTCCCTCCAAACTGTAGTAACATTTGTTTTTCATTATTTGTTAAAGCTGGTTTTGATTCTTGGAAATTGTTGAAGACCTCAGTTATTTAATGTCAGCGGGGCCTGTTAGTGACTTTCCTGGCTAAGACATGACAAGAGGAACAGGGAAGGGAATGGTGAAGAGGTTTTTGTGATACGGGGAAAGACACCAAGGGACTGAAAATAGTTTCGCTAAATTCCATTGCAGCTGAACAAGACGTGAACCAACATGTGACCGACTGTGAGTTTGGAAAGCAGCAGGTGTGAAGTCTGCCTCATGATATGCCCAGAGTTTATGAATATGCAATAAAATGATTCTTTTTGAACTCTGAAAGTATGCAAAGTGTAACGTCGGAGACGCTGTGAATCACGCAGTCAAGCTCTTGGTTTATCATTCGTAATGCTGAGTGATCATAAGTACACTCTACAGAACACATTATATACTACAGAACATCTGTCATGGTTCCAAAAAAAAAATTCACGCACATGCACTCCAACAGAATCATGCTAAAAGGCAGGTTTTTTTTTTTTTTTTTTTTTTTTTAAACAAGAAATATAAATTTGTTCACTTTAGGGATTTACTGTATACTGAAGGAACGTAAGAGTTCCTATAAAGCCAATCGTGCTGATCAGGTTCAGCTATGTCAACATTCTATGAAGTAATGAGATGAGATGTAATTAGAGTGGGACAGAGAGCAGGGTTATGGTAGGTGACAGTGTATTGTGGAAGGCTTGGACAGGAGATCGTGTCAGAAAAGTCAGAGGAAGGACAGGACAACAGCAGAGGGATTTTTGCCAAGTGATTAGAGGCATGTAGAGCAGATGTCTGACAATGTCTCTGTGGCTAGCTATAGTAATGAGAGTCAGTAAAAGCCTGGCACTTCCAGCTTATCGAGTTTCAACATGTGGCATGAATGGGGCCAGGCCAACCTTACAAGTGTACTTGAGTGGCCATTGATGGATATGTGCCATTGAGAAACTTTGTATTGCACTCAAATCAGAGAGCAAAGCCCCTCCTTTGCTTATTTTTCCCCTTACAATGAACCGAGATCCTTTGATACAAATAATTGCACTGACTGTATTTTATTATTACCTTTTCTTTTTTTTATTTGTAACATTTGTTGTTTGTTGGATTTTTACTTGTAGTTCGTGTCCCCCCTTCCCCTCCCCCTCTCCATCAACATACCACAAGTGTTAATGACATGACTTCAGTAAAGAAATTTGGCCAGGCAAATTGGAAACAGCTCCGATCAGTGTAGAATGATCTCTTCCAACATTGTATAATATGTAGGTGTCAGTATACAGTGACGCCCTACTCCCAGCCCCCTCATAGTGCTAGTGGACATCCTTAAGATACAGGAAGTGGAAGGAAGCACAACCATTGTCACATTAGAACAGGGGTTTCTTTATTCCGTCCTCAAACACCCCCTGCCAAACCACATTTGTTGTTCTTTTCCAATTTTTGATCATATTAAGCCATGCAAGAGAGAACCGTGCGACTCTGACTTTCTGGTTCTGATATGATCTGGAACAGAGTGTGGACTGGCCGAGGGTCCTCGAGGACCATATCAGTGACCTCTGTGTTAGAGCTGTATATTGTTATTGTTGTTTATGATGATGTTGATGATGTTGACCCACTATGATGTATTGTAACACATTATTGTTGTGGTGCTCTAGTGGTAAATAAATTATTTAAGTACCAAGGGAAAAGAAGTGTGTCCACCTGTCTTTTCTTGTGATCCTTTTGTGTTACCTTTTGCCTGAAGGTAATTATTATTATTATTTTTATTCTTGCACACCACGCATCATCTGTTTATCTGTATTTTCCCTGTTAAACAGATGCAGTGTTCCCAGTGCTTGCTCTTCCCAATACTCACTTTTGATTTGTACCTAAGAACTACAGTTGTAATCATAAAAACTCTCCTGTGTCGAGATCTTGTGATCTCCCTGGACAGCTCTCTGATTCCACCTTTGGTCATGTAACCTTGGGGTAACCATGGACAATCAGCTGTCCTTTTCCTCTCACACTGCTAATCTGTCATGCTCATGTCGATTTCTCTTTTACAACATTAGAAGAATTCAGCCATTTCTAATTACAAAGGTCACTCAGGTGCTTGTTCAGTCCCTTCTCTTTTCAAGACTGAACTACGGTAACTTGCTCCTGGCAGATCTGCCTCTGAGCACCATTCAATCTTTGTTTTCAACCTTCCTAAGTTCTCCCGCATCACTGCGCTCCCTCCACTGGATTCCTGTAGCTGCATCAGATTTACTACACTGATGCTTTCCTACAAAGCCAAAAACAGACAGAATTAACTCCTCTCAAAGCAGTTAACACACACCGCACTGCAGCACTCTCCCTAGGATTCTCTAGCACTGCTCGACTGGTCCCACCATCTCTCAGGTTACAAAAAAGGCATGTATCAAGTCTCGGTTCCGGCACCTAGGTGGTTGAATGAACTTTCTCTGAATGTCTGAACAATGAATTCCTGAATGTCATATTTGAAGACTTGAGTCTTCAAGTGACGTCTAAAGACCTACCTCTTAGTGAAATACTTAAATGATCACTTTTAAAAGAAATTGTGCTTGTCTATGTGCCATATTTACTATATTACTTCCCAGCAGAGGTTTTAGACTGACGGTATTCTTAGTCCATGACCTAGAGACCCAGTATCAGGATGTATTTATTGATAGAGACTTCTGTAAGTCACTCTGGGTAAGGGCATCTGCCAAATGTGATAAATGTAAATGTAAATATAATACTCTCAGTACTCTGATTCACAATATGTTCATACTGAACTTAAATTCAACATACCTAGTACTGTTTGCCTTTACTCTTCTACACGTCATGTGTAATATAATGTGATGACCTATAATCCTACTATGATGTATCACCCAGAAAATAGGTTCCTTTTTGAGTCTGGTTCCTCCCAAGGATTCTTAATCATGTCATTTTACACCGACTATCCTTGCCACTGTGAAAAGTGAAAGACTGCGAAGTGAAAAAGTGAATTGAATCGCTTGAATCTTTACTAAATAGACTTGCTGATTAATACCCAATGCCTTTGTGCTTATGCTGTATTGCTGGTTATATATTTAAAACAAATGACCATGTTTCTGTCCTGTGTTGTTATGTGAATCGTGTTGTAGTGTGTATTGTACCGTGGTCCTGGAAGAACAATATTTCATGCCATTGTATACATATACAGTATTTTGTAATGATGGAGAATGTTGCTCAGGAAGACTGAAAGCATCCTGTGAACGTATTATGTGGCGTATTTCTGGGCAATCGTTTGCATAAATAAAGATGGTGTGGTCTGTGCTCTGTGTGCAGGCCAAAGCGACTGCAGAACCTAATATAGACTCTGGCTCTGCAACATACAAACAGCACTGCCAAAACAAATCCTACACCTTGCAAATTGATTCATTATTTACACTCCAAAAAGGCGGTGACTCTACTAATATATAAATGCAAAGTTATGAAATCTCAAAGCAAACTGGGAAAGGTCACTGAATGGTGTGCTCAAAAATTAATTTCCGTTTACTTTTTCTTCTTCTGTTTCACAAACAACTTCTTACACATACACATACACACACAAGCCTGCCTTATATGCCCTTTGGCTTATTTTGAGGATCCTTTGATACCGTATATCCACCAGTGGCCCCTCAGTCCTGGAGTGGCGCCAGCCTCGTTAGCTGTAAGTTTGTAGTTCTTTATTTAGGAGCTAAGCTGAGGAATGGACTATGCTCTGGAGACTGTCAATTTCTAAGTGCATGCACTTTGATTAACTCTGAACTCTACATTCTGGAGATAAATGCACCACAAGCATATGATGTCACGCGTATAGGCTGTGTGAGCCTCGGTTTTTATAAACTTCCTGGAAGCCCTGCTTCCTCTGGTCATTTTCAGCTTATCATTCGAATCCTCAATGAGACTTCTTCCTAATTTATTAAATACAGCATAGTAGGCTAATACACACTAAGAAGGAAATCCATAGCTGCAAGAATTTAAAAACAAAACCTTGTGCAGGTGCAGGAAGTGGATGTGTTTTGTTAAGAGTCCTAGTCTCACTGTTTTAATAAGAGTCTTACAGTGCTGTCCTTTTTGCTGGACTTTACTTTGAAGTTGTTGGTCTGGGGCTTTTCAGTTGTAATGAGTGCAGTGTTCTCTCTCTCTCTCTCTCTCTCTCTCTCTCACATACACACACACTCACACTCACACACACACCAAAAGTCTGAGGATATGATTGAGAAGAGGGAGGCTTGGGGTGAAAGTGTTGGCAATACTGCATGATCACAGCCATTTGAGGGATTTGGTAATTCAGCTGCAGCTGCCTGAGCACAACAATATGAAATCAGAAAGAGGCATTCTCTCAAAGGTGATGTCACTATGCAACAATTCAGGGAGCCCATTAGCACAGAAAAAAATGGAGATGAATTAAAGATGACAAAAACTTTATGCATGTACAAAACACATATGTGCATGTACTTTGCTTTAGATAAGGACCAAATATTTGTATCCCATAATAATAATAGGAATACACGACCGTCTGAATCTTGGCTTGCCCTCATGAAGAAAGGTGCTTATTTAATTTGTTTTTATAATTCATATTATTCATTTATTAATCATTATTATTTTAGAACAAGCAAAGAAAGTGCTAAAAGATTTCTTTATGGGTACTGAAATTAAGGTAGGGTTTCAGTTTTTAATTGTTTTATCTACAGTAACACAAACATTCATGGAAATGTCTTGCAATGATATTAATACAAAGGTATGTGTTTGAGAGAGAGAGGGAGAGGGAGCATAGTGTGCAAGTTAGATTGAGTACATGTATGCTTGATGCCATTTGTTTACTCTCTCTCTCTCTCTCTCTCTCTCTCTCTCTCTCTCTCTCTCTCTCTCGCGTTCTCTCTCGTTCACTCTCTCATGTGTCAGCAGTAATTGCCCTGTAACTAGAGTCTTGTATTGTGTCTGTAATTACACAGGAAAGCCTGTTCTGTTGAACTAAGGATTAGTAACCTTTGTGAGGGCACTGAAGAGACAGAAAAATCCACCTAATATTGGCAGACTGAAGTATCAGTGCATCCAGGTACACAATGATTCCCACTATGCCCTCCACCTTCCTTTTGAGTCCTCTTGACAGGCATTTTGGAGATGTCACGATGGAGAAAGGTTGGAACAGAAATGCAGGGCCTCAGGAATTCAATCCCTTTGGCACTCAATTGCGTGCCTGTAGTTTGGGCAAAATGCACCAAGCACCAAGCCACGAATGCCACACTCCATGCCTGCCCTTCTCTCTCTCTCTCTCTCTCTCTCTCTCTCGCTCTCTCTCTCTCACACACACACACACACACGCACACACACCCACACACACACACACACACACACACAGACACACGTGTCTTATTGTCCTTGCAAATGGAAATAATAATTATTATTGCTATTAAATAATGCCCACATCTAAATCTGACCCTAACCTTATCCTCAGTAAAAAAAAAAAAGGGACATATGTAGGCTAACTTTGTTTTAGTTTTTTGTATATTTGTTTTAATAAAAGCTTACATTTTTATAAATAGCCAAATGCCCAAACAAGGTAAAAACTGTCAAATATTCATGTCCTCATCGGGGCTATTGGTCGCCACCAAGATATAAAAACATTCCCAACCATCCACACACACACACACACACACACACACACAGCTTCTATACAATGGTCCTTGCACAGAAAATGTATACATGCATACAGTATTCAAGATATGTTGTATATCTAGGAATTAAACTTTCAACATTGCTACTGGTGTAGCTTAGAGGCAGCTTGGTCATAGATGATTTACTGCTAGGGCTTACTGTACCTACATTTACATTTACATTTATTCATTTAGCAGACGCTTTTATCCAAAGCGACTTACAAGTGCACACACACACACCAATGGTAGCAGAGCTGCCATGCAAGGTGCCAGCTTGCCATTGGGGGCAACTTAGGGTTCAGTGTCTTGCCCAAGGACACTTCGGCATGGGATCACCCGGGCCGGGATTCGAACCACCAACCCTACGATTAGTGGATTAGTGGACAACCCGCTCTACCCACTGAGCCACAGCCGCCCCGGGCTTCAGCTCGGGGGTCCTGAATAACCCTCATGGGTGAGGGGTGGCTGTTTTGTTTATATGCTTATTCTTCTCCAAACAGCATCCAATGATTCTTTCTTTTACACATGCATACCTGTACTTGCTGGTTGGCCATATTCAGCAAAAACTGCAGTTATAATGAGTAGGATGAGGCATAGTAAATGTTCTTTTTCTCTTATTTCTTTCTATTTATTTGTTTTTTTTTACTTAATCATTTAATTGAGAAAATGTGAGGTATCTACATCACAGCTTTAGTCAAGATATACCAGTGATCAGTAGTGGACAATGGTCACTTTTCAAACTTGCCATTGTGAAAAAATTGATTGTATTCCAGAAAAAAAAAAACCATCTTACCCTAATGTTTCTTAAAATATCAGTCTTGTTTGACATCGAAGACACCATTAAAGAAAAGTTCAAGCAAGATCTTCCAATTGTAAACATGCACAGCAGGTTCATTCCTGATTATTTTAATTTTGCAGTGTTTTGAAATGATTGGCTGATAAGATATCCCTTATATATACCTGGACATGCTATTTTGGTTAGCTTCATGATTTTACTGAATGTGTATTTAGCCATTGGTTTTGCTGATTGTTTAGCCTGGGGCTTACCCCTTCATTTTTCATGCCTATTAAAGCTTGTTTTCATTGGTAATATCAGGCAGGGGGGCGCTTAGGTGTGTTGGCCCATATTATATATGACTCATTGACATCGTCAACCCCCTCACCCCAACAGGCCCAGGGTCTATGGCCATGTTAATTCAGTTTTGACCATACACACCTCCATATGAGCAACTCCTACATGGACCTTGATGGAGATAATTAGTACTTTAGAGGAAAATGTAATCTGCCTAAATACTGCATTTTCAATACTTATGTACTTTAATACCAACTCTGCTTAATATTTCTACACACTGAGACACTGAGACACTGAAAATAATAATAATAATAATAATAATAATAATAATAATAATAATAATAATAATAATAATAATAATAATAATCCCTCCATCCATCTTCCATATGGTTAATCCTACAGGGTCGCGATGAAATTGGAGCCTGTCCCAGGGAGCATGGGGCACAAGGTGAGGTACACCCTCTACGGGGTGCCGATCCATCACAGGGCACAGTCACACACATTCACACACCCATTCCTATATTATGGACACTTTGGACATGCCAATCAGCCTACTATGTATGTCTTTGGACTGGGGAGGAAACCAGTGTACCCAGAAGAAACCCAGAAGGAATTAGTGGTTATTTTAGTTAACTACTTTTAGCCTTGGAGATCCTTACAGGCTCTGGAAAAGCCACTGCATTCACCTCACTATCTGGTCCTGAACCTGGTGTGAGATTACAGCAGAGAAAATGTTCCCCTATAATGAAAATTACATTTATGACATTTGGTAGACGCCCTTATCCAGAGCAACTTACATTTATCTTATTTATACAATTAAGGGTTGCAGTTGAGGGTTAAGGGCCTTGCTCAAGGGCCCAGCAGTGGAAGCTTCCAATCATAAGTCCAATGTCTTACCCACTGAGCTACCACTGCCCTAATACATACAGTACAGATGGTGTAGAGCCATAGTTATAAAGAGTAAGACAGGAGGTTTGGTGTCATCTTGAAGCCCAGGCTGTTCTTTCACAGCAGGATTTCTATTTCACAAATCTGTCGGTGATTTCTCAATAACTGTACATAGTGTGCACTGCTATGAGGGGGACCTTTCTCTATGCACACAGCACACACACACACACACACACACACACACACACACTAACCCACACAAATGAAGTGTCAAATTTTATCAGAGTGTATTGCTTGTTGATCCCTTTCTGGGGCGCACTTGATACTGGTAATGTAGCATTTCACTGCAGTGTGGCCTTTATAGGAACGAGCCATCTCGTCCTCTGACACTTCACTGTGTTGTGAAGGAAAAATCCACAAATTGCAAGACAAGCAGGCAGTGTTGACCACGGAACAGAACTGGGAAACATTTCGGATCCCGGTGGGACATTCAGACTTTACATATAAAAACACAACCCACCATAATAGCAAATAACAATTAAAACTCAACAGTCCCTGAAAGTAAGCAAGCTTCCTATTGGATGCTGCTAAGGGAGAAGTGTATGGGAATGAGGAGGGTGGATGCTGGGCATTCATATTGCTGGTGATAATAGCGATCTGGTATTGTCATTATGGGGGAACTGCCAAGACATTCAGAGAAAGCTGTATAAGGTTTAACTCTTACCTCGGACTGTACAGGGCTGCTGGCTCGATCTCTCACTCTGTACCTTTTGAGACATTCCACACAACCATGTTACTTACTAACACTTAACATGTAAGCAAACACTGCAGCTCCTGTGTGTGTGTGTGTGTGTGTGTGTGTGTGTGTGTGTGTGTGTGTGTGTGTGTGTGTGTGTGTGCGTGTATTTCCGTGGCAAAGAGTGCATTTTCCCCGAGTGTAACAGTTGGAGGGAAAGTGAGGATTGTATTATAGGTCAAATGGGCTTCTTTATTAGAATCACTTATTTGGTGCACACATATGTGTTCAATTTAACTTGTGCAAAGGGTTGTCCTAAGTAAGCAAGACTGACCTAGACCCCCTGCAGAGGTTAAGGGGGATGAGGGGGCTGTGCCACTTGGTTCTTTAGCTTAAGGAGAAAAAGCAAAAGAGAGAAAGAGTAAAGGGGATATGGAAGAGAGCCTTTATGGAAAGTATGCACATGGCTCCTCTTCTACCACAGTGGTTCCTGCAACAGATTTTTTTCGCTCTCCTCCACTCACTCTCACTTTCTTTTTTTCTCTTTTTTTAGAGGCAAATTACCTATCCAGCACTTTCTTGGGCCCTCAATAAAACATCTGTGGAGGTGGGAGCAGGAAGAGCAGAGCCTGGAGCATACAGTAGTGCACTTCACTGAGATACTCGGCAGCTACATGATTTTCCCATGGTTCTGTACTCCTGGTAGTAGGCAAGGTTCCAGAGGCGTCCTGTGTACTTCTGGAAGTCATGCAAATCTCTCTATGGGGGTGCTTTTACATCTGGGAGATTCTTAAGTTAAATATTAATATTCAAAAGGAAAAGAAAGGAGAAGAAAAACTTGCATTGGAGAGTCATTTCAGGGTTCTTCATCAATAGGGAACTTTTTACAGGAAGGTTGACTATTAATGCAAGTTAACAACTAGAAACAAATTTGAGAAGATTTTTTTTTTCAATGTCACAAAAGTGTTAGATTTGATGATTAATGTTAGAATTGCTTAGTTGGCAATGTCACACTGTGTTCATGTTCAAGTTGCTGCATCAGCAATCCCTTTATGAGAGATGGTGAAAGGCACTGGGGGCTATTTTTTATTATTATTATTATTATTATTATTATTATTATTATTATTATTATTATTATTATTATTATTATTATCCCATATTCACATTAGGATTGTTATTCATGACATTTCCAACGATTCTATGTTACCCAACTCTTCATTCTGAAGCACAGTACTGTATCTGAGAGGGGAATTATTATCTCCCCCACATATCTTTATTTAATACAGGTGGAGGAAAGGTTATGCCAGGTTGTACTATTTATGCTCTGCTATCTTTAGTGTATAAGCCATTAAACAGCATTTGGTGTCTTCCGGAGGTGAGGTGTTTTTTTTTTGTGTTTTTTGACAGTCCAGTCCAGTCTGACCTGTGGATCAGTGCAGCAAGCATCCAAGCCTGACTCCTAAAGATTAATGATGCATAATGGGTCACACCCAGCTAGCAGAGATTAATAGTGCATAATGACTTGCTCCAATCTGCAAGATTGATGGCACATAATGGGTTGTAATGCTGAGCATAATCGAGCTGTCATTAGCTGCTGTGAGCAATAACAGGGTCAGTGTTATTTTTCACGCATCCCTCAAAACTCACCAACTTTCTTTCTTCCTCTCCCTCTTTCCCACTCACCAGTGCAAAGGTTAGCCACATCTCCAGAGACCTATATGACCCTGGGCGAGCTCAGCTACCTCATCTCCATGCTATCCAGGGGGCATACTGTGTGTGTGCGTGTGTGTGTTTGTGTGTGTGTGTGTGTAACCATGCACATTTTTGCTTTGATGTAAACAAGTATCTTTTTATTTAATCTTTTTTAATATCTAAATTAGGGTGCACCATGGTTTAGTGGTTAGCAATTTGCGTCACACCTCTGTGGTTGGGGGTTTGATTCCTGTAGCTTTCCTGTGTATGTGGTGCTGCGGGGGTTTCCTCCAGGTATTCCGGTTTCCTCCCTCAGTCCAAAGACCTGCATGGTAGGTTGATGGGCAGGTCCAGAGTGTCCATGGTGTATGAATGTGTATGAGATTGGCACCCTGCTCAGACTGTTCCCTGCCTTGTGCACGATGCTCACTGGGATATGCTCCACGTTCTCCATGACCCTGAATGATAAGAGGTGGACAAATGGACATCTAAATTTCAAACCCAGATTTGACCATTTTCATATGGATTAATGACTTTTTCTTAAAGTCCAGCACATGGCATGATAGAGGCCATTTAAGGTCCCAGCATCAGACCATTCGCATTTCTTTCAAGCACTGATAACATCACTCTGAGCCTAAACCCAAGGCTATAAAAGCAAATGGAGAATGCCTTGCATTGTTTTGCAATTTTGTCGAGAAGGGGGAAAAAACTGTTGGCTACAGAGAGTGCCAGAGAAAACGCTTCCCAAGCCACCATGACTCTACATCATACTGTAAGTGGCAGAATCACTTCTGATGGTTAATCACCGGAACATACAGCACTACTGACAACTGTTGCATTTGTTACATTTTATGAGAATCAGTACATCAGGTCATGGTACAGAAGCACAAGGCTGCCCATAAATTCCTGATGCCAATTCACATTGCATGAGCTGTCGAATCCAAAGGAACACAAAGACAAACAGACACATCCTGTACACAAAGTTAAGTTCATCGTCAGGAACATAACAGTACTTCATAATAGCACCAGACACACACACATACACACACAGCATCAATTGGCGAGAGTTTGAGCAAATGAAACAACGCTATATTGAAAAAGCAAGTCTTCTATGTGAAGTGGGCTCTTTATTGAACAAAGCAGCTCTCAGGCAGAATGCCAGCCTTGGGCATAAGCCAGGAAACTCAACTGTCCCTGTCCATCAGTCTGATGAGTCTAATCAGAGGTAAACCCACCGACCCAGCCACAGTGTGTGTGTGTGTGTGTGTGTGTGTGTGTGTGTGTGTGTGGCTGCCTCATTCTGCACAACAGTCTCTCTTGGTAAACACTAGACAAGAGTTTTTTACCACTGGCCTTTTACCGTGTGAAATATGATGACCAGAATATATGGTGTAGGAGTACAATCAAATTATATTGACTGTTTTGAAATAAATTGTATTATATTCAGCTTTGGAACTGATGTTTAAAGGAGAGTTTTTTCCACATACTAAATTTGTGGGACTCACATTTAATGCATTGGAAGTATGGTTCATTTTGTTCACTAGAGAGTCTTTAGTTTCACCCAATAAATGTTGTCACATTAAGGTCAACTGTGGCTCAGACGGATACATTTATGGGAGAAACTAGTGATGAGTGGGAGAAACTAGTGGGAGAAACTAGTGTTTTGGCAGAGACTGGATATCTCTGGACACATATTGAAAAAGAATTTTGCTCCCAGAATTAGACTTCTGAAGTCTTGAAAAACCATGTTGTGGTAAGTCAAAATTCCATAGGAAATGTATATGGGTCATTTTGACCCACTTTATGAAGACTTGGGGTAGTGATATGAAAATGTAGTTTTTTCTTAACCTATGACCAAAAAATATGGAAATCACATTGATGAAAAATTTTTTGACACAATTTATCTTGATTACATCGAATGGTTTTAAACGCCCCATCGTTGCTTGTTCTGATCCTGTGTAATGAGTCACATGATACCTTTCACAAATATTTCCTAACTCTTACTTATGTAGTTGCTGAGATTACTAGTTGAACTTGAGGCATTTTTTTCAAGTTCCAGTACTTTTATTGAGTAGGTTTTTTTGGCTACACTCGCCATCTCTCCACCTCCCCTAAGTCTAATACATTAGGGCGGCTGTGGCTCAGTTGGTAGAGCGGGTTGTCCACTAATCCACTAACCGTGGGGTTGGCG
>JAFFST010045333.1:24427-38373 GCA_022414735.1 Noturus placidus
CTTGATGATCCCCAAGACTTTTGGGACAACATTCTGTGGACCGATGAGACAAAAGTGGAACTCTTTGGAAGATGTGTGTCCAAGGGCGGCTGTGGCTGAGTCGGTAGAGCGGGTTGTCCACTAATCTGCTAATCTTGGGGTTGGCGGTTTGAATCCCGGCCCGGGTGATCCCATGCCGAAGTGTCCTTGGGCAAGACACTGAACCCTAAGTTGCCCCCAATGGCAAGCTAGCACCTTGCATGCAGCTCTGCTACCATTGGTGTGTGAATGTGCTCTCATTAATAAGTCGCTTGTAAATGTAAAATTATATTTCTGTAAAGCTGCTTTGAGACAATGTACCATTGTAAAAAGCGCTATACAAATTGATAATTATTATGATAATTATTAATACATCAGCAGCTGCTTTATGTACATATGATTGGGCACACTAGTTGAATATATAAGGAGGTGTTTTACCCTTGTAATGTAATGTCTTGCTATTCTTAAACATATTGTTTATGAACCAATATGAATTATTCAGTAACTACAGTGTCACTAACAGAAAACATTATTGCAAGTTTGAGTAACGTACAGCATGTCTAGACCTGCTGGAAGGTCCTGGGAATTTAGGGGTTAAATAAAATGAAGATTTTGCATGTTACACATACACTTCCAACACTTTAATTAATTGCTGATCATATTGCACTTTGTGACCGTTATGCAGCACTTGTTCATTGGTGCTCTGTATTTCTTCCACAGTCTTCCTGCTTTGACCGTGCCATAACTCACACTGTGCGCGAGACATACTGACTCCGGCTCTGACAGACTCGAGCACTGCTTCCTGGGTGGTTTGAACTGGGTGTAGTACCTGCTGGCTGTCTTCCCTGCCTGCCCCGAGCCGACAGTATCCCTCCTGTTGATGATGTAGTGTACCTGTGAGTCTCAGTGGGTGGCTCATGAAGCTCAACTCCTGACCTCAAACACAAGAGGTACCGCCTGTCAGTAAGCTGGAGTGTAGAGCTATAAGCACTGGTGAACAAAGAAAGACAGAAAATGAGACTAAGTGTATTTATGCATGGAGATAGAAAGAGAGCATGAGATGACTGTAGTTAGCTCAAGACTCTTAGACTTAGACTTTACAGAAGGTCATATATAGACAAATTTTGTGCTTTTTTGGGTTATAAAGAATGATATCCTTATGGTTAACAGCTGATTGGCACTGATTTTAGAGCTGTTTAATAGATTAATAAAAGGTGTCTGATGGTGATCTATGGGAAATTTTCATTCATTCATTCATCCAATCATTCATTGAGTAATTACTTTATCCAGAGCTTATGCTGGGAACACTGGATATAAGACTTGAATATACCAGGAATGGGACACCAGTATAGCATTCATGGTTATCTATATATAATTATATTTCACCATTAAATCCATTAAAACCATTATAGCATCCTGTTTAATGGAAACCAGTAGGCAAATTTTCCTTTAAATAATTTTTAACATTCTTTTTCAGGAGATGATAGTGATGATGATGATGAAGAAGAAGATGATGATGATGATGATGATGACTCTGAAGAAGAAGATGATGACTATGTAGAAGAAGATGATGATGATGATGATGACTCTGAAGAAGAAGATGATGACTATGCAGAAGAAGAAGAAGAAGAAGAAGAAGAAGATGATGATGATGATGATGATGATGATGTGATGATGACTATGAAGAAGATGATGATGGACAAAATGACACCAAGTGTATTCCTGTAATTTGTGTGACTGTAAATGCCTGTGTGATTTGTGTGTGTCAGTGTCTCTAAGTAAGCCAGGAATGTCCTATGTTTGTAGTAAGACATGAGTGTTCTGTGTATTTCACACTAACTCACAGGAGGCTCGTAGTCTGGCAGGGAAAGCCCCTCTCCTTCCTATCTTAAACAAACATACAGTCCCACGTGCTGCGTCTAAGCGTCTACGCCATGGCGAGCCCCACAGACAGAACATGCATGGGAATCAGGCAGACAAGAAAGAGAGGTTGTGTGATAGACCGTGTGTGTGGGCATGTTTGCTCAGAAGTGCTGGTGTGTGTCTGCTACACTGTCAGCAAGTGCTTTCTCCTTCCTTTGTGAAGAGCTGAGCATAGCTCTGCTTTCCTGCAGCTAGACTGTGAGTCAAGGATGGCATGGAAAACACATACGCCAACAGTTCATCTGTCTCTCTCTCTCTCATGGTCATGGTCATGGGTCTCTCTGACCCAAGTTGCTTAGCTGAGAGACATGTCTGTGTTTGAGAGTGAGACCATTCTCTTTCAGATGATGCCAAATGATTTGACTAAAAAGAGACACGGGCCGCATCTTAAAGTGCATTCAATTCAGTGCCTACTGCTCGGCTGCTGATACAGTATGTGCTGATTTTATCAGCAGCTGTGGCTCAGGTAGTAGAGTGAGTTATCTACTAATCGCAGGGTTGGCGGTTTTATTCCTGGTCCACATGACTCCACAAAGTGCCGAAGACACTGAACCCCATGGCAGGCTTGCGCCTTGCATGGCAGCACTGCTGTCATGAAGTGTGAGAGTGTGTGTGTGAATGGGTGAAAAAGCACTGTATGTGAAGCGCTTTGTAGCACCGCTAAAGTTAAAAGGCGCTATATAAGTTCAGACCATTTACCATATAAGTGGTAAGCATGAGTACAATCTGACGTACTATGCAGCAGGGATTCTGACAACTCTTCCACGTCAGGAAGAGACTGATGCAGAAGTCCCTTTGCCTTATGGGATAGCGCAGTACCCACAGTGTCCAGTGGTTCCATACTGCAGACTCTTGGCAGAAGCAGGACAGGTATTTCTCACCTACATATATGTATGAATATTATAGTTATATATGGTGATAATGGTTATAAATCTTGTATAGTAGCACTACTTGTATTGTTCTAGGCTTGATATATCTCTTTACTTGTACTTCATCATTTGTAAATTGCTTTGGATTAAAGTGACTGCTAAATGAATAAATGTAAATGTAAATGAATATGTACTAGGTAAGTTTTATGTACTTCTTTGGAGTACTGATTTTCACCTACTGTATAGTAGGGTAGTTGGGATATTCGGACACAGACTCATACTGTGTGAGACACATCAGGTTCTTTCTTTATTTAATCAGATGTCATTTTTTGTGGGTCCAGCACAATGTAATCTCTTCTGTTGTAACATGCCACAGCCTCTATTTCTTTCTCTATCTCTTCTGGTAGAATTGTGTCAGTCCTGCACAAAGAGAAATATGCTCCTCCATAAAACACAATGGCCACCATTCTTTGATCCTTGTGGCTAGAAGCAAAGTGTTTCTCCATTGACAAGCACGAATTTGTCTGCACTTATTTGAGCACACAGACTGATGCCATCAGAATTGTGTGTTGCTATGATGTGCTCATGCCCCAAATTTAGGCATGACAATATTTCCATTTTTGGAAATTATGAGGCTCAAGGCATATTAAAGACTCATTTCATCTACTCACTTGCATCAAGGAGGTTGTAACACAATTTAGAATCCAGCACTTCCCGCTCCATTAAAAAACTCTGTTGTTCATTATCTCTATATAGCAGGTTAATAGTGTCAGTATTTTCAAGCTGTGCTCTCACGCTCACACAACACCCCCCCCTCCCACCCACACATATACAAAGAAAAGCTGTTTTACCACCACCCACTATCTAAATCACCTTACTCTCCCTCACATGAGCACTCACACATAGAATCTCATTCCCACACAAATTAATAGACTTTGTTAAATACAGAGCTCCTTTACTCTCTCTCTCTCTCTCTCTCTCTCTCTCTCACACACACACACACACACACACACACACACTTCCAACCCAATACACTGAACCACTGGTGAACCCTGTAACTTCAGAGGCTGTTTCTGGCCCAGCCGAGCCAGTGGCTCCCTTCTCACTTTCTCAGAGCCTTATGAAAACACAGGGAAAGAATGTGAAAAATCTTCAGCATTTCAGCAGAAGACAATAATCTTCCAGGTATGATGGGGGTGTGGGTGATGGAGCAGACCATCCACAATGGAAGAATCTTCACTATGTGTTCTCTAAAGTGGATACCAGAGGTGTCATAACTCATCCTGAACCTTGTCTTTAAGTCTGGAGACAGAGTATGGCTTTTTTTTTTGTTTTTGTTTTTGTTTTATGCAAGACAATCCATGCCAATTGGCAAAGACAAGAGAAAGAGAATGAAGATCCCCAGGGATCAGTTTACTAAAGTCCATCACATGACTCAGAGTTTGTGGTCCAGGCCAAAGTCAGCTATGATTTCCTAAAAACAACATTATAGTTTAAAACAGATTTTTTTGCACCTTCCAGTAAAGCCAGAATTTTCCTAATAAAATAGCATTGTTCAGTGTTTCACTAATTGTAATATCAAAATGTTGGTCATTAACCCTAATACTTTTCTAGCTTTGCTTTAAATATTTTGGAATCCATACCCCCTAAAATAAAAACATGGTTTAAAAAGTGAACTAAAGTATATATTACTGTCATTTATAATTATATATATATATATATATATATATATATATATATATATATATATATATACTGTATATATATGAATACATTAATTTTGTTCATTATTTCTATCCATGTTTTATTTGACTCAGAATTTGACCACTGGTTGGTGGTGAGAGAAAAATAGTGATAAAACATTATATTATATTATTATATCATATTAATCAGAATTGATCAAATAATAGTGTATATCTGCTGTCCCTTATCCCTCATGTGACTCCATAAATTGGTGTTACAAATGCACGGTGAAGGATTCTTATTCTGACCGTGATGTTTCAGAAATCATGCACAATCAAAAAGCACAGTTAGAAATATGCAAGTCAGACATTACTGACAATGTAGACAATGGTCAGAATCCAGATAAGGCTACATGATTGCTGCTCTTATTAGGCAAAACTGCAGCTAATTGTACAAAACTAAAGAATTTTTCCATCGTATACTTCTTTTTTGTTTTTAGATATTTTGCTTGGGAGTAGTCAGGTCGAGGCAGCACAGTTGTGCACCAGGTAACATTGCTGCCTCACAGGGTCCTAGTTTGATCCTGAGGTCAGGTCTGTGTGGTGTTTTATTGCATGTTATACCCATGTTTGTGTGAGTATCCTCAGGGTTCTCTGGTTTCCTCCCAAAAATATGCAGGTAGGTGGATTAGCTGTATTGCATTGCACCTAGGTATGTATGAGTGGGAGAATGATTGTAGGCTCCAGATACACTGCAAACTTGACCAAGATGCAGCTATCACTGAAAGTGATTAAGTGAGTGTAGTCAAAGAAAAAAACTGCTTTGCTTCTGTAGTCTAACATGGTAAAATTGGACAGAGCTGTTTTAAGTAAAGATTTGAGACTTCATCTGTGTAGAAAGAAAATTACATTTGTAACTCACTGGATACAGTCACACTGCATAAATATGAACTGAAACATCATCAATCATCAGATCTCCACACATGAGTCCGAAAAGTAGGCAGCAAGAACCCATTTAAATAAATGAGACAAAAATATAATACTTGGACATTTATTTATTGTCACATCAATTGGATCAATGACATATCAATGACATATCTGTCAGTGGCAAAACTATGTAAACCACGAAGATTTGCAGATAAGTTGAAGGTGAAATTAGAGTCAGGTGTTTTCAATCAATGGAATCATATATATATTTATTGGTTGTGGAAAGCCTTCATACAAAATTGTAGGACCACAAGGAAAGTGAAAGTGTGTGTATATATATACACACACACACACACACACACACACACACACACACTATAATCTGTATTTGCACATGCATTGCTCAGTCACTGCATCAAAGACACACAAACTGGGCTTTGGAGAAAGGGAAAGCTTTTTTTTTAGTCTTTTTTCAATCTGATGCACATTTTCACTTTCCTTGTGGTCCTACAATTTTGTATGAAGGCTTTCCACAGCCAACAAATATGAACAATTAATGACAGCTTTCCATCTGAAAAACAGGAAGCACAACAGTTTTTTGGCTCTCGTTGTCACTGTTTAGTTCCTCTGTGCCTGCTCTTTAACAGTTGAGAGAGCCTTGGTAGCTATTTTGCACTGATCTTGTCGTATGCCACACACACACACACACACACACACACACACACACACACACACACACACACACACAACCCAAACCCGCAGCCCCTGATCAAATTCTAGCCATTAGGATTAGAAACCTCAAATCTGGACTTGGATCAGGGGAGAAGATCAAATTTGAAAGATAAAGAGTTGAGTGAGTTCCTCAGCCCTGGCAACATTATCCTCTCAAAAGATGGGAATACAAGGACAAAAAAGAGAGAGGGAGATTGAAAGATAGGGCAAGAGAGTGAGAGAGAGAGTGAGGGTGATGGAGTCTGCATGACAGAAGTGTCTGCTGAAAGACGATCAGGCTCGGGTAGCGTGTGAAGCCTATCTGTCTGTCAGATCAGAGGCTGTCGCCTCTCCCCAGTGCGCCGTCTGACGTGCAGGCACCTGCTGCGCTTCCACACAACAACCTCAACACACGCACACACTTTCCCTCAGGCCACAGGCGCCACCTGATCCTCCAGCCCTTCATAATCCTGGACAAAGTGTTCCCCATTTCTGCTACAGGACCTCGCTGGAGAACATTAGACCCATGCTGTTTGCTGCTGTTCCCTTATTTTTCATGAAATATGGACAAATTATCTTATAATCAGTTGTGGAAAAGTGTTTTGACATGCTGCGAGGCCTCATACAACTATGCACACCAGTGACATGTACTAATAGCTTTACAGATGTGCTTTCATGCTTTTGTGCCATGCATTTTCAAGGAGGATATCAAAAAATGTCTGTTTGTGTTATGAGCACACATTTGAGTATTATCATTATAGGGGTGGTATGTGTGTGAGGGTGTGTGATTATCTCAGATATTTGTGACAGCTGGTAACATTAACCAGAGTATGTTCACTTGAAAGATTAAGGAGATCAGAACAGTACAAGAGCCCCCTCTCTGCTCTTCTGAGTTATTTGATATATTCGTATCACATTTATCTGTCTCTTGTTCTCTCTCTCTCTCTCTCTCTCTCTCTCTCTCTCTCTCTCTCTCTCTCTCTCGCTCTCTCGCTCTCTCGCTCTCTCTTTCTCTCACTTTCTCACTGTGGCTGAGGCAGTGAAGTATTCTCCTTCCGAATACTCCAGACAGAAACACCCACACACAGCTCCCTCTTCCACCTCCTGCTGTGGAAACTATGAGCGCCTTACACGATCCTCTCAAATGA
The DNA here is from genome assembly GCA_022414735.1 of Noturus placidus. Lineage (NCBI taxonomy): Eukaryota > Metazoa > Chordata > Actinopteri > Siluriformes > Ictaluridae > Noturus > Noturus placidus. Next base: position 31,706 of record JAFFST010045333.1, read on the forward strand.
TTATTATGTGTAATATTACAATCTTATTCCCCCAATTTATTTGTCTGCCTATAACAGAGGGTGCATGTCGGGTTGGCCTATTACCTGAGGTTCCCTTCACAGTGGAGATTCCAAGGCCATTCCAGAAGCATTAGGCCATGAATCATATCACGGGGAAACACTTGTCAGATATAAATTCTAATAAGGCCATATAAAACCACATGCAGCAAGCATTAAAGGCATGCTGTGTGGACACTGGTCCAAGGAGTGTGGACAGGGATGAAGAGAAAGGGGAAATAGAGGTTAGATGAAGGAGGAGGATGAGAGCCCATGCAACAGTATGGCTATGAGAGAGAGAGAGAGAGAGAGAGAGAGAGAGAGAGGGTGTAGTAACATTGATGAAGGTCCAAATTTCACAGCTACTTTGTCATTTTTCTGACATCTTTCATACTTTAATTCAATGATTGAAAAACAAATGAAATCTGAATCTGACAAACTGCCAGAATGGCTTCAACGTCTGAAGATATACTGGGAATTTACATCCTCATTTACAAGACCCATGTGAAGGTATTGTTTCCATTGGACAGTAGTTGGATTTATGCCCTCATTGCCTGTAGTAGTTAAAGCAGAGATGGTCAAAGCAGAGGAAACCGAACATCCCTGCTCCTTCACTCCAGCCAGGAGACATTTTTACAGTAGGCCCATAAGGCCAGACTGTACTCTCTCTCTCTCTCTCTCTGTCTCTCTCTCTCTCTCCCCCTCTCTCTCTATCTCTCTCTCTCTCTCCACTCAACATGCTCCTTGCTCACTCAAACTGAGCTCAGTCAAACTGAGAGAATGGAAAAACTGACTGCACATTCTCGCTCTGTCTTATTTTTCATTTTAACTGTGATGAATTTAACATGTTGGAGATCATTTGAATCTAACCAAACATGAAACGCCTGGCCACAATAAGCATACCTTCCAATGTTGTTAACTCAGTTGAGTAACTTCTCTTGAGTGGCTTGAACAGCAGCCATCTGTGATAAATGCAGCGCACCTTCTCTGTAATCTGGTGACCCTCACTGGTCTCCCATAACTATGACCGTTTCCATTTCATTGGCCATGGTCTTATATTTCCAACCAGTGGCCTTGAGAGAGAGAGAGAGAGAGAGAGAGAGAGAGAGAGAGAGCGAGAGAGGGAGAGAGAAAAGCAAGACCTGAATAGACTTTCCCAAACAATACTGACTGCATCAGTATTTCATTCACACCTTAGGGCAGGTTAGAGTAGACAATCCACCTACTGGCACATTTTGGAGAAGTTTAAAGAACCCATGTGGACATGGGTAGAATATGTGAAAATGTGCACAGACAGTAATCGGACCTCAGGATTGATCCCAGGACTCTGGAGTTGTGACATCCCAGTACTACACACTGTTCTGCTCTGCAACAGCTGAACTTGCCTATAATGTATATTTATGCGGAGTGTTGCATGTTCTCACCATGTACATGTGGATTTCCTCTGGGATCTCTGGTTTCCTTCCACCTCAAATAACATATACCAGTAGGTGTGCCGTCCTACCAGGGTGCATTCCGACCTTGTGCTCAGTGTTCCCAGGATTGGCTCTGGATCCTCTGTCATATTGACTAGGATAAAGTGTTTCCTGAAGATGAATTAATAACTGAACGAATAAAATTAGCTATGATTTACTAGGATTTTACTGTAGTACTTCCTTTGCATTAAAAAAAACTATCAAAACTGTCCTGTTCCAGTTTGACAATCAAAATTTACTGTACTATATCTTTATCTTACATGATGTATCAAGACCAAAACAAAAATCCCATTGATGATGTGAAGCCAGCACTTTCAACAGCAGTTGACTGTATTGTTTAGAATTGTGTTTCTTGTTGTTTGTTTGTTTGTTTGTTTGTTTGCTTGCTTGCAACATTGTCATAAAAATGATGTCTTACTCATGCAGGAATGATCAGCACCGTAATAACATGCAATATAGTAGAATGTAATATAATATAGTAAACATACTGTAGTCAGCCTGCATCATTCTCTTCAAACATCACACAATAGTACTCTTATCAAACATTTCTGCAGCTCTTCTTATATTTCCTTCATAATGGCTTACTAAGAGGCAGCTGTGGCTCTGGTGGTAGAGCGGGTTGTCCACTAATCATAGGGTTGGAGGTTCAATTCCTGGCCCACGTGACTCTATATACCAAAGTGTCCTTGGGCAAGACACTGAACCCCAAGTTTCTCCCAATGGCAAGTTAGCGCCTTGCATGGCAGCTCTGCCACCATTGGTGTGTGAGTGTGTGTGAGTGTGTGTGAATGAGTGAATGAGACACAGTGTAAAGTGCTTTGTATAAAAGCACTATATAAGTGCAGACCATTTACCATTTAATGAAATCCTAATGACATCCTGACCAGCATGTTATAGTGACATGCAGACCATAGTAACCCTGTTATAAGCATGGTTTTATTTTTACACCCAGAAAAAGCCTGGTTATTTCACCAAAACCCCAAGATTACTTTTAGGGGAAAAGTGTCCTGAGCTAACAAATTAAACAGCAGCCTTATGGTTCTGAGGAATTTGGTGTGTGGACACAGAAAGACATGATTAAAAATCCTGGCTTTTCAGAGTATATTAATCTTCTGTTAGACAGCTGCACATGTGTGTATGTGTAAAGATTGTAGATTTCTATGCCTGGTGTGTCTTCTCACCACTATGTGGTAGTATTTGGCACCATGCCCTCTCAGTACTGTACCTAATCAGGGCAGATTTCCAGTTTTCAAAGAGAGGACTACCGATTGTTTTGTTTACCCTGTTCATTTTTATTTCTGGTAGTAAGCTGTCCCCGAAACACTGCCGTTGCTATTTTGTGATCCAACCATTTACAGCCCATTCGTGTAAAGCTCTTCAGTGTACCCAAGCGTAGGTCACAATTTTCTTGCAGTGGAAGTGAATCTATGGCTTTGTTATTGTTTTTATTTGCAGCATGAATTGTGATCTGATGAGACGCATGAGAGTGTGCCAAGCAGCATGCAGGTGAGGGTGGAGACAGGAGCAGCAGGAGGAGGAGGAGGAGGAAGAGGTGTAGAAACAGGAAAGACTTGCCAAGGTGGCAGTATTATCTCCGGGTTTAAAGCTCTGTGTGCTGCAATGAGGAAATAATATGTGGGTTTGAAATAATGCACACCCGTTTTTCATGAAACAGCTTGTGATCAAGATGGGCTTAGTAATGAAAGAGAAAGAGAGAGAGTGTGTGTGTGTGAGAGAGAGAGAGAGCGAGAGAGAGAGAGCTATATGGACAAAGATAAATCATCTAAGCATTTAAGTAATCATGCCAAGACTTGAATGTGTTCTTTATCTGATACTGGGAAAAGATTATATAAAGTGTTTTACCTCCTGCGCTATGCCTCACTGCTGTTGAGGAGGTCACAATTACACTCATTTTTATGTCTGACTCACTGTGGCTGCATCCTGGCTGAGGAAGACACATTAACTCTGCTTCTACCATTATGGAAAAATATGACCTCAGTGCCAGGCTGCTTTACATGCCGTAGTGATGTAGTAATAAGTGAGTGAGTCAGGAGGCAATTTGGCACTTTAACACCGATGATGAAATACTCATTTTCACACCAACAACTCTGGTTAATCATTTATTCAGCTGTAAGCCATGATCGGTGCAGATGTTTGCTTTTTAGGTACTGTGTTAAATCTGTCAGATGAAAATAATTATAGCCGTAGGCGCATAATTCCTCTTTTATAAAAATATCATTATTCCTGTTTCACTCACTAAAATCCACTGGTTAAGCTTTACATTTATGCTTAATGTTTAACTAATAATATGATGTAACGTGCCATAAAATCTGAATATGTGTTTCAGAGATTTTTGCACCTGTCTCTTAGTGTTATAGACAACAACACAATATATGTCATTGACTGACCCATTCAGTGTCTGTTGCTCAGAAAACCACTGGTTTCTTTCTTTTTCAGGACATTCCTAATTGTCATATTGGCTTTGCCCAAAGTTTGTGCAATGCCCCTGATTGATTTTCCCTCGCAGCTTCAGAATGGCTTGCTTTTCTACCATAGACAGCTCTCTGATCTTCATGTTGGCTTATCCATTTTAAAAACACACGCAGTCTTCACAGGTAAAACTGAAGGCTACAACCAAGAGTAGACGTTTGAAAGCTGTTTATTTGAAGACCATCGTAAATTTTTGCCACTGCGTGCACTGTTTTTAGTTTCAGAGTGTTTTTCTTCTTTCTCACTGTATATTTTTGTTCGTTTCTTGAAAGGTTACTTTTGGCACAAATTGAGTTCCATACTTGTCAAGCATTACCTGTAAAATCAGAAGTAAGTGTGACAGTGAAAGTCTCCAGAAGATCTGTAGTGAATTTACTACCAGCAAATTTCCTTATAAAACTGCAATAAATGTACCTGCGACTACGTATGCATTTTTAAAGACAAAGGGTTTTCACTGTAATATTGGCTTGAAATACTGGTCTTTAAATAAGTTGTTTTTATGTAGAAAATGTTTAATTGAATTATACTTGAAGGCATCTTTGTTTGAAAACTTTTCTTCAGAAGAGGCTCATGCTCTATAGTAGCAGCTTATTAGTGGCTAACATAGTTTGTTTGTGCTTGCCTACAAATTGGGTAGCCTGATACACTCTATGTGCTATATTCTATGTTGTTCAACACATCTACATAGAAATACTAGGAAATAAAAACTGAACTCTCTTCTCATATTCATCTTTTGATCTGAAAGCCAAATGTCTTCAGTCTACAGCAAAATCAATGAATTGGCCATGCCGTTCCAATAGTTTCAGAGGCGGCTGAATAAGTAGATGTTTTACCTACAGGGTTCAGTGCTGAAATATGTTGCGTCCTCAGACAGATTATGGAAGTGGTTCTGTCCTTATACACTGTTAATCTGTTCACTGTTCACTGTTCTCCATATTCAGCTAGCTCTCTATGCTACTCTCAGGTTTGTTTGGATTTGATCATGTGGTGTATTCGAACAATATTGGCTGTCGCGTAAGCCAGTCAAACAGTTCAACAGGACTTCAGTGGGACTTCCTGTTTCAGAAAGAAATACATCAACACGCAGATATAAAAACACAGCTAAGAAGCAATTTTATAGGCATTTAAAAAAATAACCTATTAATAAGCTGAGACTTTTAAAAGGTTGATATTACTTTTATGGTTTAGAGTTTATAAGTGCTGAAATTTATGGTTTGTTTATGGATTACATAATGATCCTTAATGTAAATCTAAATAAATTACTGTTGATTTTCTTTTATTTAATCCTATTTGTATGTTTTTCTCCCTTTCCTTAAATAAAACACATCACAGTCCTTACAGTCATGACTCATCTTGTCACTTTGTTATTGGCTGTACACTCTATTAGTCTACAATTTCTTCTGTTCTGGTGAAAATACCTGAAGTGCTGTCTCAGTGTTTGGCTCTATTCATGGCACACAGCGCTCGACCTGTGTACAAGTCCCAAGCACATTGCTTCAAAATCTCCATAGAGAGATGACATAAGTGGCCTTGACATACTGTGTTTGCCTGGTTTTGTGGCCTGGGGGTGGGGGTGAGGGGTAAAACACACTCACAGGGATTTAAACAGCTTACGGAGCAGCGAGTCATGGAGTCTCTGCTTTAGTGATTCTCTCTCAGTTTCTCTCTCACACACAGAAAGCCTCTGTTTTAACATTGCACAAATAACACATACACACACACACACACACACACACACACACACACACACCACACACACACACACACACACTTAAACAGCTGTGCTTGCTCTTGCTCTCTAAGGTGTGTAGGTATTTATAAATGACTGTCGTATTAATGCGTTTGTGAACGATTTAAACCTACCCTTTCCCCTCCTTCACAGCTGAACTCTATAAACACACACATGCTCTGCAATATAGCATTGCATCACAAGGCTTCTCCTTTCCTCCAGATTCTGACCAAAGGAGGAGTGGGGGGAGAAAAACATCAGGGAATTATGTAAAGACATTGAGGCACCCTTTGTGTTGTCTTCATCCCTCATAGGACACATCAGATGAGATGAGGCTGAGGCAATCTCTTTGCAAAAAAATGGTGAGTCACACCGTGGTAAGCCATAAATCTTCAAACCGATCATTAGTGTGAAAGGAACTTTTTAATAACCACTAATTACGTTGATTTGAAAATAACGTGTTTGTTATTGTTGGGCAATTTGAGGCTTGTTCACAGATGCAGATTCAGTCATTTCGGGATCACTCAAATACTCAGAAGAAGTGATGTCATTGTGGCCATGTCCCATTAACCAAAACTGAATGATAAGTAGAATTATATTGATTTTCCATGTTGTTAACAAGACTTTGATTAAACTGTTTTACGTTTAGAGAAATCAGCCTACTGTATGTGCCATGTGATATCTGTTAAAAACCCCATGAAATATCAAAATAGCTGTTCATTGGATTCTTATGTTGATATATTTCCTTCTGAAACAGAAAGTCAGCATCAATCTGTCAAATACTTGATTTATTTACACAACAACAAACAGAATTCAAGATGTACAGTGGTGTGAAAAAGTGTTTGCCCCTTTCCTCATTTCCTGTTCCTTTGCATGTTTGTCACACTTAAGTGTTTCGGAACATCAAACCAATTTAAACAATAGTCAAGGACAACACA
>JAFFST010045333.1:39503-54297 GCA_022414735.1 Noturus placidus
TAGGGGGGCAATCACTTTTTCACACAGGGCCATGATGGTTTGGATTTTTTTTCACCTTTAATAATAAACACCTTCATTTACAAATTGCATTTTGTGTTTACTTGTGTTGTCCTTGACTATTGTTTAAATTGGTTTGATGTTCCGAAACACTTAAGTGTGACAAACATGCAAAGGAACAGGAAATGAGGAAGGGGGCAAACACTTTTTCACACCACTGTACTACATCCCCACCAAATTCAAACAAACCTGACATCAGCTTAGTGAGCTAGCTAGATATAGAGCAGTGGTTCTCAAACGTTTTCAGCATGAGGCCCCATCTTGTGTAGAGTGCATCACTTTGTGTCCCCCTAGAGTCGTCAAATTTTCACAATTGAGTTTTTCATGCTAGGCTGTTCTGTATTATTCATTTTAAATAGTCTAAGGTTTTATCAGCGTGTAGCTAACAGTACTGTACACTAGTATTGTCACGATTTCCCTTCATGCTAAGTGCTGGTGCAAGCAGCATGCTCCAAAGAGCAAGCACGTGCTTCCGGGTTTTCAGTGACATTGACTTTGTTTACTTTCAGCACGTGCATCTGTTATGATTTCTGTCCTGTCTCCGCCCCTGTATTGTCATTGGTTGTTCCCTTCTGTGTCATCATTAGTCTCAGCTGTTTTGTGTTCACCCTTGATTACGTTTGTCATTTAAACCCCTCGTGTCTCTTTGTACTTTGCGAAATATTACGTGAGTCTCCCATATACCAAGCATTTGTTCCTTGTTTAATGTGTTATAGTTTTGATCTTGTTCTTGCCCTCATTCCTCGATTCTGTTTAGTCTCGTTTATGCCCGTTTGCCGATCACCTGACCCATTGGCTGTTTTTGACCATGCTATGGTCTCACGATTTGGATTTGTCTGACTATCTCTACTGTAATAAAGCTCTTATCTGCATTTGCATCCGTCCTACCCTCCATTATGTTAAATTACGTGACAAGTATATAAACAGATGTCTATAACAGTCTGGTGTGTGTTTGGTGTGCGTCCTAGTGTGCTGCGTATAATTGATTTAATTGATTAATATTTCTTATTTTTATGTACACCATAGTTCAAAGGTTGACAAACCCAACATACATAGAGGTAAAAAAACATATTTTTTTAAAAAAAGAGAATGTTCTAGAATTTCTATGCGGCCCTCCTGGTGCCATCTGGTGACCCCCCCCCCCCCCCAGGGGCCCGTGGCCCCCAGTTTGACAACCACTGATATAGAGAACAGTAAAGAGATTAACAAGAGTCTTTTACTTACTTTGACGTATGGGGAAGCCTTGACAATGTATATGATCGGGATTTCATTCTTGCTCAGTCTGTTGAAGTAACATTTTCTAGCAATGAACACCCCCAGATGGTAAACCACTCTTCCAAAAACAAGTTACATAAGAATGACCTTGTACAATATCCACATTGATCAAAATGAATAAATTCCAGCAATTTCTTCTTAACCAAGGCATGGTTGTAGAAGGGAATAGTGTGCCTGAAGATGCACATCCAAAAACCATGTTAGCCGCTAACAAGCTGCTACTGTAAGACCAACCCCTGAGGGCAGGACATACAGTTCTGTGCAATAGTCTTAAGAAAAGTTGTCAATCAAAGATGTCTTCAAATATAATGCAATTAAACATTTTCTACATAAAAAATAACTTCTTTAAAGTCCAGTATTGCAATATTCAAGCCAGTGAAAACCCTTTGTCTTTAAAAATGCATATGTAGTCTCAGGTACAGTTTGTGCAGTTTTATATGGAAATTCACTGGTAGTTTGTCTCAGCATCTTGGAGAATCTGACACAGTCTTTCTGAAGCCTTTCACTGAAGCCTGTCCCACTTACTTTTTTTTAGAAAAGTAATTTTAGATTTTATAGATAATGACTGTATAGAACTATATATATATATATATATATATATATATATATTTACATTTACATTTATTCATTTAGCAGACGCTTTTATCCAAAGCGACTTATTAATGAGACCACATTCACACACCAATGGTAGCAGAGCTGCCATGCAAGGTGCTAGCTTGCCATTGGGGGCAACTTAGGGTTCAGTGTCTTGCCCAAGGACACTTCGGCATGGGATCACCCGGGCCGGGATTCGATTGGTGGATTAGTGGACAACCCGCTCTACCGACTGAGCCACAGCCGCCCTTATATATATATATATAAGAACTATACTATATATATAAGTATAGAACTCAATTTGTGCCAGAAGTATTGAACGTAACCTTTCAAGAAACGAACAAAAATATACAATGAGAAAGAAGAAAAACACTCTGAAACCAAAAACAGCGCACGCAGTGGCAAAAATTGAACATGGTCTTCAAATAAACAGCATTCTTTGTTAACAGTTTTCTAAGATTTATTTTAGCTAATCATGGTTTATGAATGCACTGTCAGAGTTTTCATTTATGCTTTCAAATCTCCCTGACGATGAAATAGAGACTTTTAGTGAAATTTTGGACAGCATTCTGGATGAGGTTCTCGGTTATAGTTAATGGTTATAGTGTTTGTAATGCAATGCAAGGAATGGATAAAGTCTGGAAGAGCAAGGACGAGAGCATTGCAACGAAAACGAGACTCGTCAACGCCATTGTCTTTCCCATAGCAACATATGGATGTGAAAGTTGGACAATCAGGAAAGCGGAAAGAAGAAAAATTGACGCTTTCGAACTCTGGTGTTGGAGAAGACTACTGCGCATACCCTGGACATCGCGGACAACAAACAAGATGGTCCTAGACCGTATCAAGCCGAAAATGTCGCTTGAGGGCAAAATCGTCAAGCAGCAACTGTCCTTTTTCGGACACGTTATGTGCGCAAATTTGCTGGAGACTTCAATGATGCTGGGCAAAATGAGTGGGACAAGAAGAAGAGGACGGCAAAGTATACGCTGGCTTGACACAATTATATCGGCCACCAGCAAGACGATCGCAGAACTCAAAGTAATCGTCGAGGACAGGAACGCATGGAGAGGACAGATCCATAAAGTGGCCGAAAGTCGACTTCGACTAAATGGCTAATCATCATCATCATAGTGTTTGTACTTTGTAGTGGAAATGACTTACTTAGTCAGTAAATTAGTTTGTAATTAATATTTGAAGTTTGGGTAGTCTCATACAACTATTTTTTTGAGATGAGCTCTCAGGATCACGGAGCGGCGGCGTCATCATCATCGTCATCATCCTCCTCCTCAGCTGGACACTCGAGCATAAATCACTGTTAAGCCCCACCCACACGAGAGGTTTGTGCCAGAACCAAAATATTTTATGGCGAGAATGTTTTAAAAATTATTATTTCTTTCAATTCTTTTTATGCGCTGCAAGCTCATTCATGCTAACAGTTCTACATTCATAATATTTATTCCATTTCATTGCAGCCATAGCAGCAAAAAATGCTAAACATTAACAACAAAATACAAACAATCATTCAACAAGTAAACAAAAAAAAGAATAAAACTGATGTCATGACTTATGAGTGTGTTCTCATTGCTGAAGTGTGATTACGGAGGACATTTTTTTCCCCTTGTGTACTCTGCTTTTCTCACTGGGGCTACTATCATCAGCAATAATTCCAGTGAAGCAGCTTTACTGATGACAGCGACTGTGTTATTTGTAAAACAGTATCATAAACTCATTGCCCTCCCTTCAGCACATGGTATTTGTCTCTCTGAGTATTTGTCTCTCTTTCCTGAGCGTGTTGTGTAGTGTGTACCGAGAAGAAAGGTATGAAAGAGGGCAGTTGGTGTGGTGTCTCTGTGTAACTACCACAGAACTTTCACAATGGGCTCCCTCATGGGCTCACTGATTGCATATTTGTACCTCGGGGGCCATGAGGCTGAAAAAAAAAAACCCACAGAGGGCGGAGAAGGAATCTGTATGCCAAACCCACACCCTGCTCTCTGGTTTTGATCTTCCAGTGTTGCAACAACCAGCATCATGTCATCGCTCCAGCAAAAGCCATCACTATCATCTGTATGTCAACAGTCTCCCTTGTTTTCCCTTTTTCTCCCTACAGGAAAGAAGACAGTTGTTGTCTTTTGCCTTTTGAGAAGAAAACAAGCCATGCAAAATAAGATGAAGAAATTATTAAGCAAGTCATGACCACCTGATCATAACAAAGAACACATACATCGGGCATTTTACATCGAGATAAGAGCTAGGAGAACTCTTACTGGAAAACTGTGTGCCTTGGTAAGATGAGTTCTTGTCGGAATAGGAAATTTTGATGCCAGAGTGAAATTCCAGTCGCAGTGTCCTGTGAGTCTGACAGAAGGGTGAGAGAAAGTAACAGAGAGAGCGAAAGAAAAAAAAAGAGGGATAGACACTTTTCGTAATGTACCTAACGCTCTAGCATTAAAGCAAGCTCAATGCCACTTTTCATCGCTTCATTACGCACATTCAACATTCCTGTGATAACTTGGATGGCGGAGCTCCTCTCCACAGCAGCTCTGGAGCTCAGGGCAGGCGATGACATATGAATATTGAGAAAGATTTCTGGAGCTGCGTCCAAGGTGAGAGCCCACGGGGCCTGAGCGGCATTCGGTCCATTTAGAGCCGCATGAGGGCGTGATGTCATGCGAATAGGGGGTGGAGAGAGGAGTGAAGTCACTCTGATTGAGTGAGCTGACGACAGATTAGATGAGACAAAAGAGAGCAATTGAAGCACATGGGTCATGACCAGCATCCACCGGGGCCATGACTCACAGCTCACAGCCAAGGAGTGGAAGCAATATGCGATTATAGACAGAGTGAAAATGCGACAATGAAGCATTATCGAAGTTGCTACAGTGAGATATGTTTTCAGCTCCATGAGACTGATTTGCTCCGACAAAACAAGATGTTTTGGAATCAAAAGCTTTCAGAGAGTCTGTGGGGTCTCTGTGGCGTGGTAGATTCTGACCTGGACCTAATCAGAGCAAGTGTACAGGAGCCAGGAGGCTGCAGCCAGGATCGTAAGCAAACGCACACGGTAACAGTGAATCACTCGAGTCTTCAAGGCCTCCGCACATATGTTCATCCAGAAATGTCCTACTGTGGCTCACAGCTGCACATTATATCCGAATTATGGGATAGCATGACTGTGTAAATGCAGTCTTCCGCAACCAGATTCCTTTCGCTCAAATTCATATCGCAGTGTCCTGGGGTGTGCTTCCCACAGAGGGAGAGAAAGAGAGGAAGAAAAAGAGAGAGGAAAAATAGCAGGACACTTTAACATTCATCTTTCTGTTAATTGATAAAGTGAAATCTTGGAAGAAACAGCAAAAGAAACTTGTACGTACAATTTTATAGGAACACTTCCGAAACAACGATTATAATTTAAATACAAGCAAATTGTGAATTATTTCAGTTGTATTTAATGGATGGATCTATTCGAGTCAGCTAAATATTTTCCAAAATCTTTTCTAAAACAAAAGACACAATTCCCTACCACTTCAAACAGCATTTAACTAAGAACATGTATAAACTTTACAGATATTGGCTGTGTGTTCAGGTTATGATTTGTAACCATTGTATTACATTAACCTGGAGAAATCATCCATTTACCACTCTATAGTCTAGCATGTGGGAACACTAACTCTAGTAATGTAATATATAGCTCGCAATTCTGAACGATCTACCTACCTGTGGACCTTTTCATTCCATTTCCACCAGTCCTCTGTGACTAAAGGGATCATTGAGCAGACCTCAAATTTAGCTTTCCATTAGTAAAACATAGTTTCAAAGCACCTGGTTGAGCAGGTGGGTGTACTGAATACAGGCTTATCGAGAGTTCACTGGGGCTAGTGGAGATCTAGTTGGAATAAGCAAAACCTAGGAAGCCAGATAGATAAAAACAGACAGCAAATAAACCCAAAGCATACACACATATATACAACCTAAACACATATACAAATGCCATGTAAATATACCGTGTAAATGTGTACACACACATTCAGCCCTCTGGATCCTTTCATCCAGGATCATGTTCTATATGGCTCTGGAACAGTACCAATGTCTGTTTCTTCACTTTACACACGCACATTTTCCACATGGGCAAAATGGCTTTTACACATTTACTGATTCCTCAAAAGATGGAAAATAATGGACTCGGTATTCAAGTCAGCACCTTGTTCACACAGGAATATTCATCCCTAACACAAAAACACACACACACACACACACACACACACACACTTTCCTGCCTTTGCTACATCATGTTTCTCTCATACATAAAGTAAAAGCATATGCCGTTTGTTGGTCGGGAGGTAACGCCATTTATCTTGCTTTAATATATTTCATTTCCTTCTGTTGCTGTTCGGGACTGGATGACTTTAGTCAAGATCTGCGTTCTCTGACTGTTTGATCTCATCATACAACAAATCCACATTATACCAACAGCAGGAGCATTGGACACTCAGTTATCTGAAGAATGACTGCTGCTCGTTATTTTTATTCATTGAATAATAAATTCCCTTTCTGCACTTTCTCAAGGACACCCACCTGGAGCTGATATTCTCAACTTAACACCATTACCGATGACATTGCCTGAAGTACTAACCTTGAAACTTGACATATTAGTCCATTTAAAAAAAAACAACCTTTTTTTCCTCCTCCATTTGCAGTGAATACTTGAACAGGGATGCAACGGTATATGAACAGCCTACATTATTTAGAATGAACAGATATAGATAGGAATAGGAGGAGTACACTTTGTTGTTTTTGTTTGTTTTTCGAACACATGCCAGAAAGGTTCACATGGCATCTTTTGATGCTATGTACAGTAAAGGTGTGAATTAGGAAAAGGATCAAGCAGGTGAGCGGGCTCATATGAAGTTCACGGAACAAAGAAAGACCACCTTCATTAACATGAACGTGAACAATGATGCATCGTTAGTAATCCTTAGTTACTGCCTGGTCAGGGTCTTGGGAATTTAAATTAAGCTTCTGGTATGAGCACAAAAGTACTGCACAAATATCTATTAAAAAAAAAAGAGTGAAAAAGAAAAACTGGTTGATACAGGTACAGATCATTCCACTGTGTTTAGAGCTGCAACAACTAATTGATAACAATCGATAATTAAAATAATCAAGAATTTCATTATGGATTAGTTAGGTCTGTGACGTCACACTGGATAATCCCACCCCCACCCCCATTAGTGAGGTCATGTCATGTCACAATGGTGAAAAACGTATTTCAATGAATAAAACACGTGAAAATCAGCAGAGGACACAGAGTGAGCTGTTGCTGGGGGAAAAGTGTGCGATCCAGGTCATCCAAAACCTGAGAATGTTTTATATTAAACACTTCAAATAAACTGGTAAATGTATTAACGTGGCTTGTCGTGTCAGATGCCGCGACAGATGCGTGTGCTGTTTAATGTGTTTCAGACATGTTTTCTTCAGCACAGAAATTATATTTTTACCTTTATATCCTTATCTGTAAATGTTAGAAATCCACACCGGTATTTCCATTTTTACATAAAGTCTCGTCCTGACAGCGAGCGAGTCTCCATTAAACGTGCGTGTCAATCATACAGCACCCAATAGAAAAGAAGCACAATCACTCTGAATTAAATATTCATTTAGATCAAATATGTTGTCTGATGCTATACAGTGGTGTGAAAAAGTGTTTGCCCCCTTCCTCATTTCCTGTTCCTTTGCATGTTTGTCACACTTAAGTGTTTCGGAACATCAAACCAATTTAAACAATAGTCAAGGACAACACAAGTAAACACAAAATGCAATTTGTAAATGAAGGTGTTGTCCTTGACTATTGTTTAAATTGGTTTGATGTTCCGAAACACTTAAGTGTGACAAACATGCAAAGGAACAGGAAATGAGGAAGGGGGCAAACACTTTTTCACACCACTGTATTTAGCTTTATTTAGAAAGAAATTTAACTGTGTTTTTTATGAGAGCAGTAACGTTAATGGGGTTAGAACATGTAATTGTGTAGAAATGTGAGAAGTGTCATACATTTTGAGAATAAAGTAACGTTGCTGTGTTCAGATGAGGGAATGTGTGTGTTACTGCAGAACATTCAACCTATTACCAGTTAGCACTTAGTTTGTGCTTTTCTTTTTCAGCATTTTTAATATAGTGGATAACTTCTTTTAAAGTTTGTAGACAATCAGTTGGGGGATTTTGTTTTCAAAATCTAATGTTGTTGTTGTTGTTGTTGTTTAATACTTTGCACAGTGTATAGCATAGCCCATATATATATATATATATATATATATATATATATATATATATATATATATATATATATATATTTAATACCTGTTTCATAGCCTTCAATGTTTGAAAGACAACATGGGGAAGAATGTGAAATAATCATTTTTTCAGAGGGGAAAAATACAGAAAACAAAAAGTGACCTTTTAATCCAACTAATCGATTAATGAAAGAAATAATTAACAGATTAATCAATTATCAAAATCATTGTTATTTGCAGCGTTACAACTCTATCAAATACCTGCAGAATAATTGTAAAAAAAAAGATAGAAAGAAAGAAAGAAAAAAAGAAAGAAAAAACACATCCTTTCAGTTGCTCCCTCTGATGTTTGCTTCCTGCCCTGTCATGAAACTAGTGAATTTGTATAAACAGTCAAGTTGGAAGCTCCCCAAGAGCTTCAATAACAGAGATTGAGCCCCCTTCCTGCCAGCTCATGGAGAAGATGGACATAGTACCTGGTCTCAACTCCTCCCTGTACACCCATACCATATACTGTATATATAAGACCTTTATTCTCTCATTCCTCTACCCAGAACCTAACCTCAGCCTGTAAGTAATCACAAAACAGGCCCCAGCTGAATGGAGAGGATGGATTACTAAATCCCCACACACACGCACAGCAATAAACACACTCACAATCACCTTTCTGTTTTCCTGCGCTTCCTGGGTTTTAGAGCCAGTATGGAATTCAGGTTTCAGATTTGTTCCTCTTAGTTAGGTTTCTGAACCCCACAGAGAGGCTGATCTGGGATACTGCCTCAATCAATTATAAGACTGTATAATGATGGATAGCTAGCCATCGAATTTTAAACATATTGTTCATATCTGCTACACAGAGCTGAAGGAATAAGGAGAATACATTTTAATAGTAAAGACACTAGTACACTGAAAAACGTTTTTTGAAAAGTGTAGGAATACAATTTTTTTTTAGATGTAAAGTAAAACGAATAAATGTAGGAAGGGTTTCTCCAAGCTCCCAGGACTGAAAATTCTGAATGGAGCTGAACTCTGTGGTAATTTACTTAAGCCAACTGCCTGCAGTACCATAACCACAACTGATCCAAATACTTTCAATGATCTCACAATGGTCAACTGACAAGGCTCTATTGTATTTTTCCACAAAAAAAACAATCCTTGACCACTTTTTTTGTTGTTGAGAAAATAAAGAATCTCTGTCATCCTTCTACATGTTTAATTTGCCTAACCTCTAAATAAACATTTGGCCACTGTGTGTTCAGTAGCACAGATCTGGGACAGATACCACTGAGAGACAAAGGAAAAGAGAGAGATTCAATAACTTCAGTAACTCTCTCCAACAAAACCATTCTTTCTTCTTTCTCTCTCTCTCTCTCTCTCTATCTCTTTGCCTCTCGAGGAGAATGACTGGAGAGGGGAGAGAATAATAAATAACTTATTCACTACAGTGTCTGATTTCAAAGAAAAGTGAACATGAGGGCCAGGATGTGATGGAGGAGAGGGAGAGCTGGACCCCTGGGATGAGCCATCACAATCTAATGATCTGAGAACAGAATGTGAGGGTGGAGTAGAAAAGAGTTTGCAAATTAGATCAGGAACCACCCAGCTGCTCCCCTCCTGGAGACTATAGAATTTCACACAGCAAAAATCCTCCAAATCTCCATATCAGCATCACATACTTCATTTGAACTCTGGAGGAAAAAGGGAAGAAAAATCATCTCAGATTTTGAACATGATGCTTCAAGCTACTTTTATTGAATAAATTTGGGTCAGAAGGTCCCACGTATAAGAAATAACACCTTATGAAGCTGAAACTCTGAAGCCAAGTCTCAAAAGTAAATCATTGATTTCATCATTGCTGTTAGGTAGTTTTGAAACTGGATATTGTATTTTTACAATTACCAAAGATTACATTTGCATGGTATTATGTCATTTTACTGATTGCCTATTGCATCATTTTTGTCCTTTTCCCTCTCTTTTGTTCTCACATTCTTGCCTCTTTTCTTGCTTTCCTTTCATTCCACATGGCAGGTCCATCAAAACAAAGTGTGAAGATCGATTCCAGAGTGCTACATCGGTCCAAAGTCAACCTCAAGCTCAGAGTCGGTCATGCAAACGTCCCAACAACGTTTTCTTTTGGCCCTTCATTTTCCAAAAATAGTGGAATTGGCAGAGTTGTGAAAGAGCAGAGGCGCAGAGGACAGGAAACATTGGTTCCCCCTCCCAGTGTAATGGAAACCTGTCTCAAGTAGAGATAGAGAGAGAGAATGTGTATTTGTGTGTTTGTGTGTGAGAGAGAGAGAGAGAGGGAGAGAGAGAGAGAGACAGAGAGAGAGAGAGAGAACCATAGTGTTATTGTTAATAAGAGGTACGGTGAAAGCAGGTCCTCCCCGAACTGCAAAGCCCCACTCAGGGGAAGTCGGAAAGAGAAGAGGATTATGCGGTGAGAGAGGAATGAGGTCATCAAGGTGCTGCCATTACACAGTGGACAGGAAAATGAAGGCAAGCAGGCACTCACTGCCAGTGTTTACTTTAATTTCTATAGTGTTAGCCAGTAAAGGTCATGAACGGATACATGGATGTGGAGTCACGCAAATATGACACCAATCAGGGTGCAAGGCCATTTTGCACTATTGATCATAGGAGCAACTGCAACATTATACCACACACAGTCGTGACAGTACCCCCCCTCAGCTCCGAGCCTACTGCCAACGTGTGCCGGGCCCATATCATGTCTCTACTGTGGCGTACTTCCTCTCCGCGGGGGACAACTTCCAGCTGACATAGAGAACCGGGTGCTCTTCGCCGTTGAAGGTTTGCGAGAGCACAGTGCCGAGCCCAGTTTCTAAAGCGTCGGTGTGTACCGTGAACGGGAGGGTGAAATCCGGGTTGCGCAGTACCAGGGCACTGGTGAGGGCATGTTTCAGGGCCCGGAATGACCGCTCCGCCTCGGCCGTCCACTGTACCGGTCTGGCTGGCTCTTCTTGGTGAGGTCTGAAAGAGGGGAGGCTACAGCAGAGAAGTTAGGTACAAACCTCCGATAGTACCCTGCCAACCCTAAAAAGGCACGTACCTGGTTTTTTGACATGGGTCGAGGGTAGTCCTTTACGGCTTCAATTTTTTTCCCTTGTGGTTTCAGCATCCCTCGGCCGATATGGTACCCTAGGTACTGTGCCTCAGTCAGCCCTAGGTGGAATTTCTTGGGGTTGGCTGTCAGCCCGACCTTCCGGAGCCCCTTTAGGACCTCCCCCAGATGAAACGGTTGGTCCGACCATGTGGAGGAGTGGATGACTACGTCGTCCAGGTAGGCCGCGGCATACATGCGGTGCGGTGCCCCATGTATCCCGAAGGGGAGGACCCGGTACTGCCAGTGGCCGGTAGTCGTGCTGAAAGCCATCTTGGGCCTCGTGTCTGGAGATAGCGCGACTTGCCAGTACGTTTTTGTTAGGTCCAGGGTAGAGATGAACCGGGCCCTCCCCAATCGCTCCACGAGGTTGTCCACTTGGGGGAGGGGATAATTGTCAAATTCTGACACCTGGTTCAGCTTCCGGAAGTCGTTGCACAGCCGCATACTCCTGTCCGGTTTTGGTACGACAACAATAGGGCTGGACCAGGGGCTGCTGGACTCCTCTATGATGCAGTCCCGCAGCATTTGGTCCACCTCTTCGTCGATGGCTTTGCGCCGGGCCTCTGGGACACGGTAGGGCCACAGTCTCACCACTATGCCTGGAGGGATTTTGATCTCGTGGTGGACCAGTTGCATCATCCCTGGGGTGGTTGAGAACACATCGGAGAACTGGTCCACCAGTTCGATGAGCTCCTGTTTCTGGGAGGGTGTAAGGTCTTCCCCCAAATCGACGAAGGTACGTTCGTCGGGATTCGTGCTCGGGGCCGCATACGCCGATACTACTGGGGCTGGCTGGTTCTACCCACCTCTTTAGCAGGTTTAGTGGTAGAGCTTCTCTTCTACTCGTTTACCTGGCGGTAAGCGGTAGTTAACTGGGCCTTGGCGCTCGATTACTGTGTAGGGGCCTTGCCACCGGGCCAAGAATTTACAGGCGCTGCTGGGCACGAGTAGGGGGACCTGGTCCCCCGGTTGGAATTCCCGCAGCTGTGCAGGACGATTGTACACCCTTGTCTGCTCCTCCTGTGCGGCGCGCATGTGCTCTTCGACTATTGGGGTTACTCGGTCAATCTTCGATTGCATCTCTTGTACATATTTGGTGACTGAGCAGAAGGGAGATGGTTGCTCCTCCCAGGCTTCGCGGGCCACATCCAGCAGTCCTTGCGGCCGCCGTAAGAACAGGAGCTGGAGGAGGTTGAAGCCCCGGACCTCCGCATCCATTCCAGGCCACACAAAGCGGTCTCTCAACTTCTCCAGGGTGTTCCGTGATCCTAGGTGACCGCTGAGGGGGTGGGAGTGGGCCAGATGCATTACTGTTTGGGTCTTTGCCTTGGGTACCACCAGGAGGTCCACCTGCTCCCCGCGGCGGCAGGCACATTGATAGAGGAGACCACCCCAGACGAGGAAGTAAGAGGCCGGGAGCCTCAGGTCTGGACTTTGGTCGACTCCCTCGATTACTCACACCTGTGCCCAACAGTGCTTCAAGCGGTCATCTTCCGGTCGACGGAAACCCGGGCCAGTCCCTTCCGAGGAGTAGGGGTACCGGCAGGTTGGGGATCACGCCCACCTGGAGGGGCCAAGTCCTGTCTTTACCCCGGATCTGGACCTCGGCTGCCGTAACCTCCCGGGTGTCCCCATGGATGCAGGTCACGGTGAGGGTCCCCCTCGGCTGGAATCCTCTTGGTAGGATGGATGGTTGGGCGAGGGTCACCATGCTCTCAGTGTCCAGTAACGTGGTAACGGGGCTTCCCTCAACCCCTACCGTCAGGGTGGGGGCGTCCGGTAGTTGTGGCAGATGGAGGGCGCACCCCACTAACCATAGTTTCCGAATTGTCCTCACGGGCTCCGCCTCCAGCTCCGAGGGCATGGGTTCATCCACGGGGGTTGCCTGGACGGGGGCCATTCGGCGGGTCCTCCAGGGGCCGGGGCGGTGTAGGTGATCGGGCCGGGGTGCCGGGGGCCTTAGGGGCATTTTGTGGGGCCACTCTTACTCCTGGCTGAGCTCCAGGGTGGCCATTGCTCGCTCGAGGGCCATGAGGAGCTCGTGAGGGGTCGTTGGGGCCTGTAACCCTATGGCTTGGCGTTCTGTGCGCGGCAATCCCCTCAGGAAGCGGTCTACGACCACCTTTTCTGCTACCTCCATGGCGGTATGCCTGTCCGGCTGGAGTTATCTTTTGGTGATCCTTACGTGGGCGTTCAGCTGCTCGCGAGGGCGGGCCCCCGGCCGGTAGGCCCAGCGATGGAATTCCACCGCCGCTTGGTGGGGAGTTCGCCCACAAAACGCAAGGACCCCCTCTTTCATCACCCCATAGTCGGCGGCCTCCTCCGGTGCCAGTGCGTAGTAGACCGTGTGTGCCTCTCTGGTGAGCAAGGGGTTGAGGGCGCGGGGCCAGTCCTCTTGGTCCCACCCTTCTCGGCAGGCGATATTCTCAAAGACCTTGAAGTAGGCCTCGAGGTCTTCCTCAGTGGAGAGCGGGGGGAGTAGGCGGCGGACCTCACGCCCCGGATCAGGGAGGGGCGTGGAGGCGACAGGAGTCTTGTTCTTCATGTCCACGAGTGCCTGGGTCGCGGTGTGCAAGCTCTCGGCGAACTTCTGCGTGATGGTCTGCTGCTGGATGCTGAGTTCCTGCAGGTGCTTCAATGCCGGGTCCATCTCCCCTCTCTTTTTTTTCTTTCTCTCTCTTTTTTTTTTCTTTTTATTATTATTATTTATTTATTTATTTATTTTGCGTGTGGGGGGTTTGTCTGTGCTACAATACCCGCATCCTCCACCAGTGTAAGGACATTAGCCCAGGAGCGGCGCAGCACAGACACAGAAGAGGCTGGAAACAGGAAGACAGTGACTCAGTGTTTATTTTCTTTCTTAAGGTGGGGGTTTAGGGTGACTTGTTTGTGTGGAAGATGAACATGGTAGGTTGTAGGGGGGTGTGGCTGGCATTGCGACGCTCACAGCGGGGTCTCGGGATTCCCGTGAAGTGTGGGGGGCTTTTCCTGTATTGCCGCCGGCGTTGCAGGCGCATTCACCAGCATAGCTCCTCGTCTACGCCCGAAGCGTCTGGAGGGGAAGAGAGAAAAAAAAGGGAAAAGAGATAGAGAGATTAGTGATATTCCTTACGCGCTGCGAGTGGGAGATACACAGTTCCAACTTTGTGCGCATACGTTCCGCGAGTCTCTTCTTCGTCCTTCTCGGGTGGAAGAGCATCCTTTTATCCTCTTCCACCGTCGCCTGCGTGGTGGAATTTTCTGGACCGATTCCCCAATCGCCGGTGGGGGCAGGACGGTGGCTCCGCCCCACCGTGACGGGCCTTCCGGCTGGTGTGTTTGATTCGGGGCTGTCCGCCTAGTGAATGTGCGGCAGTCGGGGAAGGAGCGAGTTTCTCACCGTGCACGTCGGCTGTCGGTCCGTCGTGACAATATATATATATATATATATATATATATATATATATATATA
>JAFFST010045333.1:68264-79516 GCA_022414735.1 Noturus placidus
ATACCCCACGTAAAAGTACATTTTATCATTACATATCCTTATTTACAGCCAATTATATACAGTATTACTTAGTAATTAGTTAACAGTATTGAGTGTGTAGGATAAAAGCTGTGTTTGAATCTGTTTGTCCTTGTTTTGACTGATCTGAATCGATTTTTTTATTTATTGGTAATGTGGGTTTGACATGTTAGGGGTTAGTTATGTGTTCATGGAAGAGGTGGGTCTTTAGATGTTTTTTGAAGATAGTGACAGATTCTGTGGTCTGGATTGAGGTTGGAAGTTCATTCCACCACTGAGGGACAGTTAGTGTGAAGGATCTGGAAAGGGATTTTGAGCCACACTGAGTAGACACTAAACGTCGGTTGTTAACTGATCGCAGATTGTGTTAGGGAAATGGAGAGTGTTGAGGTAGGGAGGTGCTGTTCCAGATAAGGTCTTGTACGTGAACATCAAGGCCTTGATTTTGATGCAGACGGCTGTAAACAGTTAGGCGGGTAAATAAAGTGTTGAGTAGTTTAATAGAGAGCTTTATTTCTGTTTTTTCTTCCAGCTGATCTGTCCTGTCTATTTGCATTTAGCCGCGGCGAGGGAATCGTCATATCACAGCCGGGCTTTGTAATTAAATACAGCTGTTGAACAGGATGATTTACTGTCATCACAAGGCAACAGGCACGAATGATAACAGTTTGTTTACACTTAGGCTCACCGGTGCCTGTACTTAGTCATGAGCAAAAAGCGGTCACAGTCTGCACAAAAGTGCACAGATCGATTGCTCTTTAATAGATTACCTGTTGGAAACGCTTCATGCAGAATGGATGAGGCATAAATAAGCCTGGACAAAGGTTAGCTATGTCCCAAACTGCGCTCTGCTCTATTAAATGGTATGTCACAATATTTAGACTCTCTCCAGAATAAAAATCTGATCTCTGCTATTAACTTTGGTCTGCTGTAGAGGATTACACATATTTCTTTGTCATAAAGGCTGAGATTCCAGTTAACATAGACTACTGTTTTTTTTAAATTAAAAAAAAATCAAGCACGCTCAAAACTTGAACTTTTTTTGTTTGTTTAATGCACAGGATATTTTTATGTGTGTATCGTTGACTGCTTTTACATGCACATCGGTATTTCTATATTAGTGGGAATTTGGTAATATTCTAATTAGTATTGAGTTGCGTAAACGCCGCAATCTCATTGGCCAAACCTTTATACTTACATTTATAACATGTATATCAGGGCAAGCAATCCATTGCCACACTCAAAATTCCAAGTTTAGTTCAAGTGCAAACAACAGTAAACTAATGAAAACAATAACAATAAGGCAGCATCAACTGTGAACATTTAATTGACAAGTAATTGACCTGCAGTCAGCTTCTGAATAGACCTCTGAAAAATTGTGAAACACTTTCCCGTTTTTTTTTTTCTTCTTCTTTTTCTTTTTCGTGGTGAAGATGTTGGCAGACAGATGGCCACAATGATGTTGATGAAGTGATCTGTGGCATTACACAAGTGCTTTAAATGGCGCACTTATATAGCACTTTTATCCAAAGCGCTGTGTCTCATTCACCCATTCTCACACACACACACACACACACACACACACACACACACACACACACACATACACACCAATGGTAGCAGAGCTGCCATGCAAGGCGCTCACTTGCCATCGGGGGCAGGTTAGGGTTCAGTGTCTTGCCCAAGGACACTTCGGCATGTGGAGTCATGTGGGCTGGGAATCGAACCGCCAACCCTACGATTAGTGGATTAGTGGACAACACATTCTACCACCTGAGCCACAGCCGCCCTAGTTAAAGCTCAGAAGAGATGTGACCTGATCTTAAGTGTTCATTTGTCCAGCCAGTTTGCTGAAACTTTATCTGCAGTCACACAGTGGAGCAGAATTACTCCTGGCACATAATCTGCAGAATGCTAGTGGTTCTCTCCCTTGCTAATTGTGAAATTCAGGGCATTATGGACATTATCTTGCAGCTTTGAATGAAAGGCTTTTAAAGGTAACCTGATTAAATAAAAGTATACCCAGCAACATTTTGTGTGATTGGCAAGTTGCAAAGCCTCACTGAACAAGTGGTATTGCTGGTTATAGACACAAGACTTGATCACTTTTTGAAAAAGGGCACTGAAGATAAGGAATTAAACATGAAACAGGTATTGGCTGTTATAGGAAAATAACGCACATTGGTTGGGTTGACAACCAAGATACTTTCTATAAATGATAAATAAATGTCTCCTTGATGAACACTTTACCATATCAGTGATTATATGTTCTTACTTGTCATCACTCATTTACCTCATTTATTATTAGTCTTAAATTATGTAGAGCATCTGCCATACACCTTGTTACCATAGAAATGATAATATAATAGCAGGAGCAATAGAACTTCCTCCAGGTACTCCAGTTTCCTTACCCAGTCCAAAGAGGCTGATTGGCATTTCCAAATTTTCTGTAGTGTGTGAATGTGTGTGAGCACCCCATCCAGGGTGTCCCCTGCCTTGTGCCCCAAGTTCCCAGGGATAGGCTCCAGGCTCCCCTGCAATCCTGCATAAGAAAAGCGGTATGGAAAATAAATAGATAAATATAAATCTGTCATTTGAATTACAGCAAGCATTATTGACAGAGGGGCGCATGGTGGCTTAGTGGTTAGCACGTTCGCCTCACACCTCCAGGGTCTGGGGCTCGAGTCCCGTCGGGGCCATGTGTGTGTGCGGAGTTTGCATTTTCTCCCCGTGCGTCGGGGGTTTCTTCTGGGTACTCCGGTTTCCTCCTCCAGTCCAAAAGCCATGCATTGGCGTGTCTAAAAAGTGTCCGTAGTGTATGAATGGGTGTGTGAGTGTGTATGTGATTGTGCCCTCCGATGGACTGGCACCCTGTCCAGGGTGTACCCCGCCTTGTGCCCGATGCTTCCTGGGATCCCAGGTTCCCCGTGACCCTGACAAAGGAGTAAGCAGATGGATGGCTGGATGGGTTATTGACAGAATTATTCAACACTATTTGACCAATCAGACTAGAGAATTCAACAGAGCTGTGGTATAATGGCTTTTAATAGAGCCCAAAAAGTAAAACATATTTCGTCTACTGTATTGCTTTGTTCTTGTTGTATTGAATCAATATTTCAGTGAACTGTACTGTACTGAACTATAGTTGTAGGATGTATTGAAATGGCATCTTGTTTGTTTGATATGTTTGTTAGGAGACACAGGGCAGGGATTACGATCATGGGTTCGTGATGTTCTGGTACAAGACATGGCTTTTGAGCATATCCGAGTGATCTACCCCACTGCTCCAGCAAGGTAATTCATAATATTTCAGCTTCATACGTCTATTGCTTATATGATTTATTGTCATTTTTTCCTTTGAGGTTTGCATGGCCACATGCTAGAGGCCATAGCTGTCAATTCAGTATATGACAAAAGCTACATATATAATCTTCTTTTTCTTCTTCTTCTACTTCTATTACTATTATTATTGTTATTATTAATCCTTGAATAGTTTCATGGTGAAATCTCTAAAGCCACTGAGAAACTTTGATTGGATTAAAAGGAGTATCCTGGCTTATTGACTGTTTATTTGCCAAACTTGTGTCTTCTCAGGCCGTACACACCTATGCATGGGGCACTGTCTCACGTATGGTTTGACCGCTACAAAATCTCTCATGACTGCCCAGAGCATTTGGAGTCTATTGAAGAAATGTGCAGTCATTTACGAGCTGTAGTCCAAGATGAGATCCGAGCTGGTGTACCTATGCACAGGATGATTATCGGTATGGCTCTTATGTTCTTCTCAGACCATGTATCTCCCGTTCTTTCTCTCCTATTGCTTTGCTCAGTCTTACATACTCTCACACATCACTTGTTCAAAATGAAGTCGCATTTCAGGCCAGCACTGTTATATCTCTCCTTCACTGTATGAAGTGAAGAATGAAACTTATCAAATTTCTCATTCCTTTCATGTGTTGCCAATCGCAGGCTTGAAAGGAATTTTTTTGGAAGATTCTCCAGTTTCTGCACAGCTTAATCTCAAAATATTTGAGTTATCAGGTTCACACATAAATCATTATGAAATAAAAATGGCAGGAAGTCGTGCTGTATGAGAGAATCATATACTAATCCAGGTAAAGTTCCCTCAGGAAGTGTGCAGGGGGTTGTATGGAGGAGAAGTCACACAGAGGTTATATACTGAATGTAAGGACTACCAGAAAGGTAAAAAAAAAAAAACAAAACTCAACAGTTGGGGAATAGTTACCTGTCAAAGAAAGTAACATATAAATACCTATAAATAGGGGGAAAAACAAGACCTTGTGTGAAAGGATCTGTGTGGAAGGACAGAAAAGCCCCTGAACTCCATTCCAGAGAAAGTGATTCAAAAAACACATGTTCCTGTGAGACTGCTGAAATATTATCTTCCTAAATCATAACATTTTGTCATTAACCATAAATACTCATTGGAGTCACTCTGCACGCTGGAGAAACAAAGTGGTCTGTTCCCTGAGTCCACTCCTAAAGCTGATGGACTGACAAGCACCAGAACTTTCCATGGAAAACATTTTCAGGAAGATGAGAAATCGTAGGCTATTGTATATGTTTTTCAATCTTTTAGGTGTATTGATCCCTGGGAAAAGCCCTTGAGAAATGAGGTTTCAAACACACATGCAAGCCCTCTAGCCAAACAACTAAGGTCTCAGGAGAGGTTTGGAGATGGAGGTGGTAGTTTGAAGACTGGGAAATATTCTTCCACTGGAAAAGAAATAGATCTGTCTTTACTTAAGATGTAGCTAATTAAGACACAGTTTCTTAGACACTTATAATCATAATGCCATAATGTCATCACTGGCTAATGATTAAAATACATATGAACGCCGTGTGATCATCTTTCATCTATCACTTTGCTAAAGTGAAGGGTGCTTGTGCATATTCCCAGATGTGCCCAAATTTGCCCAAATGTGTGCAATCTAAGGTTCATGGAATTTCAGAAATAAATGGAAGTTTGATGATATGGAATTCAGGTCAAGCTTTCATTTGCTTTGTCGTTTTTTTCCCTGCCGCAGTCCACTTTGGATTTCAACCTAAACTACTGTAGTTCAC
Organism: Noturus placidus; assembly: GCA_022414735.1. Lineage (NCBI taxonomy): Eukaryota > Metazoa > Chordata > Actinopteri > Siluriformes > Ictaluridae > Noturus > Noturus placidus. Next base: position 73,368 of record JAFFST010045333.1, read on the forward strand.
AGGGACTTTCAGATGCACAATGCTGTCTGTGTATATAGGATACAAATATGTCACTTAGCGCATCATCACATCACAGCCACAGAGCAAAATTAAGTACTTAAGAAAATTTGCTCAAAAGGCAGAGACGCAGAATTTACAAGTGAGTAGAACTGGCATCATAATGTGAGTCATTAGCTTCATAATCTGAATATGCTGTTTTGACTTATCGAGGCGGCTTCTCTATGGGCGGAGCCATGGCATTACACCTGTCCTGCAGGTACCACCAGGATGTGGCTGGGGTCTTTGCACTGTCCAGCTTCCTTAATAAGGACTCAGTTGTATATCCGGTAAATACATCTTTCAGTCACTTTTATCAGTCTTACTAAAACTGTGTGTAAATGTTTTCATATGCCAAACAAAACAAAAAAATTCCTGCCACATTTCCAAAGTTTTGGCAAAGCTGATTTTCCACAAAACTCTAAAAGGAAAAGCCAGCTGCAATAAGCACAGACTAACTCTTCCTCCTTTAATACGGCAACATTTCTTTTGTCCTAATTGAATGGCTAGATTGTATTCATCATAATATTTTGATTTTATTTGGTTTGCTTTATTTCAAGTTATTAATATGAAACTGAGTTTCACAAAGTTCAGTAAATTTGTGTGTGCAATCAGAATAAAGATATGACTTAAACATCCATCCATCTATACCGCTTATTCTTCCTTCAGGGTCACGGGGGAACCTGGAGCTTATTCCAGGGAGCATGGGGCACGAGGTGGGGTACACTCTGGACAGGGTGCCAAATCCATCGCAGGGCAAAATCACATAAACATTCACGCACTATGGACACTTTGGACATGCCAATCAGTCTACCATGCATGTCTTTGGACTGGGGAAACCTCCACAGCACGGGGAAAACATGCAAACTCCGCAGGCCCATAGTGGAAATCGAACCCCCGACGCTGGAGGTGTGAGGCGAACGTGCTAACCACTAAGCCACCGTGTGCTCTGTGATTTAAACATTGTAGCATAATCCATAATTTTTTTTTACAGCAACTCAGGCCAGTTATATGATTTGGAGACTATGCATTGAGGTTTGCATTAGAGTGTCTCCTTATACAAGAATTTATACAAACATTTTTATGAACTCACTGGATTTACTTGAATACCACATTTAAAATTTAAAAAAAATGATTTGAAAATTAATTAGTTTGTATCCAGTTTGATAGGTGCAGTGAGACTAACTGACTACGTTTACATGGACAGAAATAATCTAATTATTGACCTTATTCTGAATAAGACAATATTGTGATTAAGGTGTTTACATGAGTCACTTTTAGAATACTCCTTTCATGTTCATGTTCATGTTATAGAACATAGTAAGATTAACGGCACACGTCATTACGTCCTCACGGCAGGCCGTCCGACGTCCCTCCAGAATTTCACGTATCCACATACAGTTTGTCTTCGTTATGGTACCGTATACAGTTTTAGGTGTTTCGTTTTTAATTTTACGAAAGCTTCAAGTGCAGTTAATTATTTGTAGTGCTAAACGTGCAAATAGACGACTCATTGAAGCCGTGGGCTGTGTCTGAAACCGCGTACTTACCTACTATATAGTAGTCGAAATACATGTATTTTACCTACTATATACTGTAGTAGGTAAGTACACGGTTTCGGATGCAGCCGTGCTCTCTTGTTTGCCATCAAATGGTTGAGCACTGCCATGTGTGTACGTGTCCAGTCGCAAAATGATTTTAATAGTGTGATTAAGGTGTGTACATGTCTGTTATACATGCCGATAATGTGAATAAAACAGGAATACTCCACATGTCTTAATTCGATTTGTGTTTACTTTGAGTATAACTTTAGATGTATTAAGATAATCCATAATCGCTGTTTACATGGTAGTTTCTTAATTAGAGTATCGTCTTAATCGGATTGATATTGCTATATTCTTGTCCATGTAAACGTACTGACTTATACTGACTCAGACATACTTAAATTATATCTTACGATCCAACTCGGGTGCACATTGCAGCATAGCAGTCTTTCATGGCACGTTACATGTTTTTCTCAAAGCTCGCTTCAGTTTGCGCTTATCACAAAAAATAACCTCAATGCACCAAGCATTACAGTAAAAGCAAAATCCCAGCCTTCTGCCTCTTGCCTCTTCTTCCATGTGCAGGCTGTTGAAGATGCAGTAGGACGTCACCTACCAGAGCTTCTCCAGTGTCATGGCACAGCTGATGAGCTGGTGTCCCATGCCTGGGGTGAAGAGACCAGCACGTTGCTGAAGAAAGCTGGCATGGCTACCTCTTTCCACTCATTCCCAGGGCTTAACCACCAGCTCTGTCGGCCTGAGCTGGAGCTCTTACGTGCCTGGATATTGAAGAAGCTTCCATCTGAAAGCTCTTCCTCTGCCAAATCCTGAGCTGTAAAAACTTCACTGTTTTCCTCTGCATAAACTGATTTTTAATAAATTGTTCTATTTGTTGGGTATATTGACCTGGAATGTTTTAGTTTGTTCTGTTTTATAAACTGCTGAATACTTTGCACCTGCTATTGATAATTTGTTGACTCTGAAACATATTCAGCTTGTGAAAACATCCATGTGTATAATGTGGGTTAATACATCTATAAAACCTTTCTCTGGTGATTGCGCTCTATGTACATGTGTTGCCCCTGGAAAAAAAAAACTGTAGTTATTGTGCACATTTCCCAGCTGGCAGCAGGAACCACATTAAAGTGTTGGCTGAAGACAGTGCCGCGGTGCTGGGATGGCTGTTTCACCGAGCCTGCTTTCACTCATTATAGTTGTGGTCAGGCTGGAGCTGCAGGTAGAACTATCACACCAGAAAGCGGGAATGCCACTCAGCTTTGTGGTCTGCAGTTGGATTCCTAGCCATTTGACAACCTTTCCGTTTCCTGCAGGCTTGTAGTAGATCCCTCTTCTTCACTCTTCCGTTTTCCCCTTAAGCACTGATATCATTCTTTCTTTTGAAATCTGTTAAACACGTGTATTTCTGGGATATTTGCTCAGTGGACTACAGGACAGGTCACTTCATTAATGGTTAGTGATTTCTATGTGTTTTTATTGAAGTTGTGTTGACCCATCGCTCGGATTATGCAGAGGGGCCACAGTGCACCTATAAAGTCTTTTAAGAAGCACAAACAAACTTAAATTGACATAGTAGTGATGGACTGTGTACACATAGAGCACATGCACATTCACACACCCATTGATACACTACGGACACTTTGGACATGCAAATCAGCCTACCATGCATGCAGTCTTTGGACTGGTGGAGGAAACCCCCACAGCACTAAGCCACCGTGCGCAAGGCCATAAATGTAAATGCAAATGACTTCCTTTGGAAAATCAATTACATCACCAGATGACATATTTAAGGGTCTTATTGATTTTAATGGCAAACATCTATATACAACAATACTGACAGCTTTTTAATTAATTGTAAAGCAGTTTATGATTCCCAATTCAGGGTGAATAAAACATGAGCCAACAGCAGTGCAACTAACTAGCACAAAAGTTTTACCAAAATTGAGTCACAATTAAAATGAAACTATTTTGTGCTTCATTATATCACTTTTATGTCCAGTTTAATGCCAACTTATAAACGAAATGGCCAAAACAGTCTGGCAGCAGCGATGCCATGTTTTACAACGTCAATAATGGCCATTTAGGTGAAATAAGCCTTGATACATTATGTAGTGCTTCCATTCTTGCTACTGCATGAGCCCTCAAATGTCCAATGTTATCGGCCGTATGTTTGCATGTTTTTTAATTTCAAGATAGGAAACTTGGGCCTGGCATTGGGGGTATGGGGGGATTGGATGAGCTGATTCAGCATATCTTTTATTTTTATTTTATTGAAGTGTTTTATTCCTGTTACACCACAACAATTTGCCACTGCTAACGATTTTTTAATTTATTAAAAAGTGACACTTTTCATTTATAGTTAAGTTTAATTTTGTGGAACGTCTGCGAAACAAGTTAGTTCCCATTTTCACTTATTTTATAAAAGCTAAAGACAGTCCATTCCCTTACCAGCCTCTCTTATTCTCTTTCGTTTTTGAAGTTTAATGAGACATAAAAACTGCAGCTTCTGAGAAACCTCATGGCTTTCCATCCTGAAAACTTTCTCATGTCAGAATACTTAAAGTTATGGCTTGACTGTTAAAAAACTCTGACATTGGAGACTCCTTCCAAAAATGCTCAACAACATCTCCTCAAAGAAAGCTTCAACTTATCAACAATTACACACTTTTTAAATATTTATGTGTAGCATACAAGTCCCTATGTAAGTTGTTTCTGTAGAAATTATAATGTATTAAAGTGAGTGCTGTTGTAGAAAATTAATTAACACCTTCTGACCACCTTCTGATCAGAATTCACCATTCAACAGAGCTGTTGTATAATCCTAAATACACATGTTAACCATTAATACTCTCAAACATTATCTCTCTCTAGCTAGCTGTGTATGAAAAAGCAGCAGCAGCTCTCTCTTCTGTCCTGCAGTCTCCCACACTCTTGCACGCCTCCTCACTCCACCCCATCCCTCACTCTCCCTCTCCTTTAGCACACCTCCTTCACTTCCTTCAGTTCTACTGTTGGGGAACTGGGGCCGGATTGAAGTTCAGACGTTTTTATGATTTAATGCCCAGGCTAGGTGGGGGTAATGAAGAAGGCTCCATGCTGTCTACTCCTTATGAGTTGAAATCAGGTAAGGAAATAAAGAACTGTCAGAGTCTTTAAAAGGATATTACCTTTACAATAGGGAAGCAGTGAAGCCGATGTGGTCAGACAAATGTCAGCATGATATCAGACTCATTATTTCTGTCCATCATTCATACAGTAAGTAATATCCTCATACAACAATATCAATACAGTTTAAATGCAGTGAACTCTTCATGACTCTGCTCCAAATGACATGACTTCCTTATATTGTCTCATATTACCCCATCTGTCTCTCAGTGTACGTATCCTAAGGAACTTACATTTTCTTTGACGAGCCCACCTTTCTTTTAAGTTGTGTTTCATCCACTTAGATGATAATCCGCTTCACAGCGCATGTGTCAGATGGAAAGAATGCTAATCTGGAAGAGGTGCAGAGCTTGGGCTTTTTGGCAGCCAGTTTCCACTGCACACTAGTTTCCATGTGGTGCCGCTCCAGAGGCCTGGAGAAGCCTGTTTAGGGATCAACGGTGTTGACAGGGTCCAGATTGCTTTTTGTAAAAGGTCAGACTCTACAGGACAACTGACCCTCAACCTAAAATCATACTCCTTCGTCAAGCTGGAGTAGTGGCAGGCTACATCCGGCAAATGTTACCATGTCAATTAAAATCCAAAAGTGCATGGAATCAGTGTGGACCATATGAATCAGTATATCACTCATGCCATATGATCTCCATCACCAGACCTTCACCCTTGAGTTGAGGTTTATAACCCAAACAGTTGTTTATATTTATTTATATCATATGTTAGGCTGTAAACTGTGTATTGAGGTTCTTACTGATTTGCTAACTTGGGAGTCAGTGAGGTAACATGAGCTTTCTATGATAAATTATTTAATAAGGTTAGTAATAAAACGTGAGCGTGCTGTTATATTAAAATCATCAATAACGGAGTTGAGTGATGCAGCCTGAGGCAAAGTGGAGGTCTGTCACTACCCCAAAGTTGATGATTTTCCTACTACAGCATACCCCACTGTGCTGTTAGAGAAAATTAACCGAGACATTCTGACCAATCACAATAAAGAATTCAACAGAATTATGATATACCAGCTAATAACAAAGAGAAGAAACATTTTTGCACATCAATACAAACAGTTGTCTTCCTTGAAATCTGTTTTCCAACCTGATATTCCAAATCTGATCAGGAATATGCTGATGTGATGCAATGAAACCTTGAGCGGAGTCACTTGCTTACTCTCATTCAGACCAGTTCTTAATGCTCTCCAGAGAGAAATTAGTTATGCACACTCAAGTATAAGAAGTTAGACTGGAAAAGCAGATCGCCAAAAACGGTTAAATTTACCACAGAGTTTTGTCCTTGGGGAAGAAATAAGCGTATTTATTTGCAACTTAAAATAGTATACCACTAGATGATACTTCATATAGTGAAGTAGTATTTTTCTTTTTCTTTTTTTTT
>JAFFST010045333.1:79536-105430 GCA_022414735.1 Noturus placidus
GTATGTTGATTGCTGCTCTGAGTTTGAATTAATTTCTCATATAGCATATAATGTATAATCTCTGTGAAGCTTTTATCATTGTTGAACTAAATTTCAGTGATGTTGCAATTCATTACAATCTAAAAAATCTAATCCACATTTCACAATGTAGGCCCCTTGATTTTCTAAATCTGGATTATCAAATTTGTTTTATGCCATCTTGGTTTCATATGACACAGTCTTAAATACAGTCTGTCTGCCTGTACATTTGAGGCCTTAGAGGAAATGGGTTAGTGTTATCATCTTGCTGTTATCACCTGTAATGACTCACCTCACCAATGACTTAATGCCCAACATTAGTCTCATTCTCTTTCTTCCTCGTGTCTCCTTCCTCCTTAATTTGGTTGCTGACATACCAGTCCAAGAGGCTACTCAGTCACCCCTGAGTTCAAAGAGAACTATGCTTTTTATTTAACTTCTGTTTGTTAATGATCTTGTGGGGCATCTCAGAATTGTATATGATGGGATGCTGTAGTGTCTGTTATGGTTGACAGGCATGGTGAACACTTACTACACCTGGGTGTCTCAGGCAGTTGGGAACCACCATCGTTGGACTTCCTGGACTGCACAATTAAACTTTGAGTTTCTGCACCAGGTCCATTTATGCTGTGAGAGGTTGTTAAGAGAAATGTTTTGCTTAGCTCATCAGAATTGTCCTAATTCATTTTTTATTTTCCTGTTTCATTTGGATGGGCTTTATGACCATTAACACAACATTTACAATGCTCTAAAATTAGTTTGCTACATAATGCATTTATTTGTGCCCGCATAAACATAAATAGTAGCCACTGACTGGTGGTTTTTGGAAATTCGGTCCTAAATGATCATTTGAGATAACAAAAAAAGTGTACTGGGAAAGAAAAAAAATGCTAAAAGGTATGCTTTTGGAGACCTACAGGACTGTGGAAAAATCTTAGGCACCCTATTTATTTATTTATTTTTGTAAAAACTTTGTTATAGATTTTTTATTTTGTGAATTTTATGACTACATTATCGAGTCAGTACAAAAACATTTTAGATTTCCAAACGATTTCCAGCACAAAAGTAAATGTTACAGAAAAATGTTTGTAAGTCAGTTTATAAAGCAGCACATTACGTAACAGAACACTTTTCAGACAAAAAAAAAAAAAACATAATGAAAGCTGCTGCAAGAATAAGAAGCAAGTATGACTGTCAAAGTCTCCAGAAGACCCGGGTCTGGTTCTACAAGATGTTCAATAAAACTTTCAGCTCATTTCCTTATAAAACTGCACTAATGGTTCCTGAGACTTTTTTTAAGGAAAGGGTTGTGTACTGATCTTTATAGTATTTTTTTATGTAAAAACATTTAATTTCATTATTTTTAAAGGCATCTTTTCTCTAAAGCTGAAAACTCACCCATACTTCATGTATAGTTCAGTGCCATACCTGAACTAATGAAGAGAATTATTAAATATCTTAAAAAGCCTCACACTGAGATAAACGCAAACTTGCTTAACATGACGATATCACTCTCAAATTTACTCATGTCTAGTTTCAGACAATTCTTTCTTACAAGTCATACTGCATATATTTCATATGTGGTAATGTCATTGCACTATGACTCATTTGTGTGTCTGACTCTCTCCTTCTCTCTTTGCACTCTCACTCTCCCTTTTTTTTTTGTGTGTTTATGTGAATTTTATCTGGAAAGCGTTGTGACTTGCCAAGAGAACACTCATCCTTCTTTGAGACAGTCAACACATGGTATAAAATTTTGGAATTAAGATGTTGAATACCTTACAACAGATCAGACTTCGGTTTCGAGATGATGATGTCACTATGGCCCCGGTGTCTAGAAAGATTAGTCATACTGTCTTTTAGACTCAGTGATATCATCACTGTTTTGTGAATCACTTGCTGTATCTGCACTTTCAGATACTTGGCAAGTGTGAGAGAAGGAATGCTTTATTTTGAGGTAATTATTGGAACTGTGTGATTGTTATCATGGAACTGCAGGACTATATGAGTTCTGCATATTTATATACTTTGTATGATTTTACAAAGTGTATAACTGTGAGATCTTGTGCACAAGTGTATGCATGTGTAATCTGTTGGTTGACCTACACATAGTCAGGCCAAGGCACACAGTGCTTCTGATAGGTTTTCCTGTGATTAGAAAAGCAGTTGCAGGCGTCCACCAGCGGAAAGAAGTGGTGTTGACTCAGGGACCCATGGGGACACTATTGTTTTTGTATGGTGTTCAGGGGCTGGGCAGCTGGAGTGACAGAAATTCACTCAGCTTTTTTTTTCACTGTCCACTGCTTTATTTGGGCTGTGCAGGGCCATCACTGCCAGAGCAAACCTCTCACTTCAGTGCGCAGGGCCTAACTCAAGGATAAATACTCTTTTCTCCAATCACAATATGTGCTGCCTGGTGCTGCTTATTTTGAATTGAGATCACGTTCAAATTTCACACCATTTAACATTTCAAAGCATGATCAAATCATTGAGTGCATTTATTTCCTTTTATTTCTTCTTTTTTTTCTCTCAGCTTCAAGATGTTCTCACTCATATTTGAACCCAATGGGATGAGAAAAAGTAATTTGAACTTTTCATTAACCACCTCCTCTTAAGTAATTTGATTGGATTTTTTTTTTTAATCTTTGATATCGTTTAGACATTTACAGTCCCCAAAGGTTTACACAAGTGCCTTTAGTAGGTTCCATCTTTGACTGTGGGCCCACATCCAACATACATATTATTCTAACATCCGTGCTGCCATGAGACAGTGCCTGCACTGTGTTCAGAGATGCCATCCATGGCTTTCCCCATTTAAGGCCTGTGGTAAGTCTGAGCAGTCTCACGCCACATGTGTAACTGGCAGAAATTTGTGGACAATGTCTTATTTTTAGTGATCATTTGTTGTAGTGTGAATATCTTCATATGCAGGGTTTTTTTCCCAGAAAGATAGAATAGATGGATGGATGGATGGATGGATGGATGGATGGATGGATGGATGGATGGATGGATGGATGGATGGATGGATGGATTTGATCGATTCACACATTTGGGAGGCAAAACTGACACGTTCATTCACATACACATTTATTAAAATGATTACCTTTCATGGAGTGATGTTGCTTCCTGATCCAACAAAAGAGAACACATTACTAGCCTACATTAGAAGACCTGATTTCCCACAAAAAGAGGAGCCTTTATTATGTACAGAATGTTTGTGGGTCCCTACAGAATTTTTAGATGTTATGATCGCGGAAATTAACTTAAAACCAAGCAAACTCTGCAATATTTGGAGGAGCTTACCATTTTTCAAAATTACAGCAGATTTGGGCCAAGACGTCTCATGTGACACCACAACGCGCATTCAGCCAAAGCCCTCTTCATGTACAAGTACAGCTAAAAGGTCTCATTTACCAAGAAACATCACTGCGAAAGACAGTGCAAAACAATTTTGTGCAATTTTTCCAATTGAAGTAGTTTTCATCTTAAAAAAAAGCACAAAAACTTAGAAGTTGCATCATAAATTTTGAAAAAAGCAACAGCAAAATCAAGAATTTTTGGCCGTGACAGTCACAAAAAAATCCAGAAAAATCCTGTTCTCACTGGTTTGTGCTGTCAACCCAGTCCATGGAGTATTGATGTAGGGAGCTATTAGCAATTGAGTAACTGTACTTCTTTACTGTACTTAAGTACAATTTTGGAAGATTTGTAGTCTACTCAAGTATTATTATACCTTGAAATCTTAAGTAAATTTACAAGAGAAAAAGATTTATACTCCTTAGATTTTCATTTTGACCTAAAAAAAACTTCGAATAAAATGAAAAAACAATCACAAATGTAGGAGATATTTTTCTTGTCCAGCTTTTGTGTTCTTGCCTATTTAAATTTTATTAAGACATACAAGTACATTCAAATCATAGTCACATGAAACTGTTCAAAAGGGCCTTTGAGCCAGTGCTATCTTTTGCTGGATGTATCACTGAATTATACAGGATGACCTGGTTCCTTTGCCTCCCATGTACAAACGAAATTTAAAAAAAATTGCCATCAAATCTAAAGACATATGCTATGGTACAGTGCATCCGGAAAGTATTCACAGCGCTTAACTTTTTCCAAATTTTCATTATGTTACAGCCTTATTCCAAAATCGATTAAATTCATTATTTTCCTCAAAATTCCATGAACAATACCCCATAATGACAACATGAAAGAAGTTTGTTTGAAATCTTTGCACATTTATTAAAAATAAAATCAAAAAAGCAAATGTACATAAGTATTCACAGCCTTTGCTCAATACTTTGTTGAAGCACCTTTGGCACCAATTACAGCCTCAAGTCTTTTTGAGAATGATGCTACAAGCTTGGCACACCTATTTTTGGGCAGTTTCTCCCATTCTTCTTTGCAGGACCTCTCAAGATTTATTAGGTTGGATGGGGAGCGTCAGTGCACAGCCATTTTTCAGATTTCTCCAGAGATGTTCAATCGGGTTCAAGTCTGGGCTCTGGCTGGGCCACTCAAGGACATTCACAGAGTTGTCCTGTAGCCACTCCTTTGTTATCTTGGCTGTGTTCTTAGGGTCATTGTCCTGTTGGAAGATGAACCTTCACCCCAGTCTGAGGTCCAGAGCGCTCTGGATCAGGTTTTCATCAAGGATGTCTCTGTACATTGCTGCATTCATCTTTCCCTCGATCCAGACTAGTCTCCCAGTTCCTGCTGCTGAAAAAACATCCCCACAGCATGACGCTTCCACCACCATGCTTCACTGTAGGGATGATATTGGCCAGGTTATGACTGGTGCCTGGTTTCCTTCAGACATGACACTTGCCATTCAGGCCAAAGAGTTCAATCTTTGTTTCATCAGACCAGAGAATTTTGTTTCTCATAGGCTGAGAAACATACCATACATACCGTCTGGCCACTCTACCATACAGGCCTGATTGGTGGAGTGCTGCAGAGATGGTTGTTCTTCTGGAAGGTTCTCCTCTCCCCACAGAGACACACTGGAGCTCTGTCAGAGTGACCATTGGGTTCTTGGTCACCTCCCAATCTAAGGCCCTTCTCCCCCGATTGCTCAGATTGGCAGGGCGGCCAGTTCTAGGAAGAGTCCTGCTGGTTCCAGATTTCTTCCAGTTACGGATGATGGAGGCCACTGTGCTCATTGGGACCTTCAATGCTGCAGAAATGTTTCTGTACCCTTCCCCAGATCTGTGCCTCGATACAATCCTGTCTCGTAGGTCTACAGACAATTCCTTGGACTTCATGGCTTGGTTTGTGCTCTGACATTCTTTATTAACTGTGGGACCTTATATAGACAGGTGTGTGCCTTTCCAAATCATGTCCAATCAACTGAATTTACCACAAGTGGACTCCAATCAAGGTGTAGAAACATCTCAAGGGTGATCAGTGGAAACAGGATGCACCTGAGCTCAATTTTGAGTGTCATGTCAAAGGCTGTGAATACTTATGTACATGTGCTTTTTTTTCTTTTTAATAAATTTGTTTCAAATTTCTTTCATGTTGTCATTATGGGGTATTGTTTGTAGAATTTTGAGGAAAATAATTAATTTAATTGATTTTGGAATAAGGCTGTAACATTAACAAAATTTGGGAAAAGTGAAGCGCTGTGAATATTTTTCAGATGCACTGTATATTAGTTTTCAATTTGGAAAACCTGATAGCTAGTATCAGATTTTTTGCTGCAAACGCCCTTATTAATTTCAAAAGGGTTATTAAAAATTAGTTAACCAGATGGTCAAATTTTAGTTTTGTCTGTGTTATCAGAATATTTAATAAATATTTTATAAGATAATTAAAGGAATATGAAATTCTTGTATTAAAATTTATTTGAACTTGAATACTTGCATATGTTTAAATATCGATAGTCTCCGACTAGTAGTTTTTAGGTCCATACGTCCACCCTGGTTATTAGACAAAGCCATCACCACATCCTCTACCTGAATACTGAAGGGTCTTCTTCATAATTCTCCATAAAATCCCCTGAAATCTGTCATTAGTTATTGTTGAGTTGCAGATTAAGCTCCACAAGACAGAAGTCTTTTTCTAGTCTTCTTAATTATGGACAATGCAACCTTCAAATGGGAAATCATCAGTTTGTCACACAAACTGGTGTTGCATTCATTTTCCTGGTCTGGGTAACAGTAGGTCAGCCCAGACTTTTCTGTCCCCAGCCACAGATTAATAGGTGAGGATAGGAACATAGATTGAAGTTTTGTCCAGAATGGAAATTCACCACCACAGACCTGTACCATAGCACTGCTGTCACTGACAAAGCAAAAAAAAAAAAACTTTAAAAAAAAATTAAACTTTGCAAAAAATTTATCAAATATCAAAAAATGACATATCTCATTTGAATGTATAGTAAGAACCTTTATTCAGTACTTTATAGAAGCAGCTTTGGCAGAAATTACAGCTTTGAGTCTTCTTGGCTAAATCTCTACAATCATTTCACACCTGGATTTGGATAGTTTCTCCCATTTTTCCTGGCAGATCCTTTCAAGTTCATTCAAATTGATTGGGTAGCATCTGTGGACTGCACTCTTCAGGCCTCCACAGATTTTCTATGGGGTTCAAGTCTAAGTCTGGGCCACTCTAGCGTTGTCTTGATTGTATTGAAAGGTGAACCTTAACATCAGTCTAAGGTTGTATGCACCCTGGAGCAGGTTTTCTTCCAGGAACTCTCTTAATTTGTCTGCACTAAAACTACCCAGATTCTGACCGGTCTACCAGTCCCTGCTGCTGAGAACCACTCCCATACCATGATGCCGCCGCCACCATGCTGAGGTCTACAGAAAATTCCTTAGACTTCATGCCTTGGTTTTTGATCTGACATGCACTGCCAGTTGTGGGACCTTATAAAAACAGGTTTGTGCCTTTCCAAATCATGTCCAATCAATTGAATTTACCACAGGTGGACTCCAGTCAAGTTCTACATACATCTAAAAGATGATTAAAGCAAACAGTATGTACCTGAGCTCAATTTCAAGTACCTTAGCCAAGGGTCTGAATACTATATATATATATATATAAATTAGATATTTCGGGATAAATTTTCAGGTTTGATTTTTAATACAGTTGCTAAAAATTCTAAAAATCGTGTTTTTGCTTTGTCATAAAGAATATTGTATGTAGATGATTAAATCTTTAATACAATAAAGTGCACAAAAACTGAAGGAGTCTGAATCTTTCTGAACCTACTATAGAAACAGACTGGATTTACACTATAAGAGTTATACTAAACTTGCACACTCACATTTAGTCTCGATTTAAGTTTTCCTTAACTACTTGCATTTATTCATGAAAAAAAATGTAGCCATCCTGTATAGCTAGATGCATTAAACATTAATTGTTATGTGGAATTTTATGGAATGACTTCTCTATCTGGAATGATGCTCCTACTGAGAAGTGGTCAGCAGGAAAAAACATCAGTGTGTCTCAAACTAATCACATAATGTCTAACTAATGGCATGATGTATCTGCCCAGTAGTACTAGACATTCTGGAGAACATTCCAGCAGTAAGAATCCATCCAGTGGTTGATGCACAGCATTGCATTACAGACAGACTGTTCTTGTATTTGACATGCATTTTGATAGTCAGCGGTTGCCAGGTTCCCTGAGCTGTGACATTTTGTGCCAGATTCACAAGGCGTTCAAGGGTGTGTTGTTTATGAGACCAGTGATTGTTTTAACAGAGACGTTTCTTTTATATTTAATTCTATTTATAGAAGTGCTGTAAAAATCCAACCTCTTATGTAACACATTCTTAAAAGTGAGCAGTTGTCTAAGCCATTCTAAATCTAACAAAGTTAAAAGCCATTTAATGCATTTCATATGTTAAGAGATGATTACTGACATCTTTAATAATGTAAAGTAGAATGGAAGAGACTAACCATACATGCATGTAAACTCCATTCATAATTGCAAAACACAAGCTCAAATTGTATTTTGATCCTTGTGTGCTCTGAACACATTTTTAGTGTTTTACCTGCAGTTTTTTCCTACTGCTATTAACCTGTAGGTTCATATCCTTTCATGGTACATCAGAGAAATAAAGCTGAATAATGAATGTCCTTATGTTGATGAAAAAATTGCATACCATAAAACCAGTATATTTTGATTACTGCTTCTCAGTCAAAGTGGTGGCGTAATTGGTCTTCTAAGCTGGTTCAGAAAATGGTTAGATTTTTATTGCACCTTAACTTGCACATATTCATGTGTGAAATAGAAATATGTCCCCTGAAAGTCTTAAGTCAAAACTGCAGCAATAATTCTGTATGGTATTGTCATAAAATAGTTTGTACAAATTGACAAGTTAGGAGCTCTTTCCTTTTGTGTTTATACCCTGTGAACAGGACAAGCCCCATGAAGACATGGTCTGCTAAGGTTGGAGTGGAAGAATTTGAGTGGCTGCACAGAGACCTGACCTTAACCCAATTGAAAATGTTTTTGATGAACTGGTACAACGACATGCCCCTGGGCAGCTGTGGCTCAGTCAGTAGAGCGGGTTGTCCACTAATCGTAGGGTTGGTGGTTCGAATCCTGGCCCGGATGATCCCATGCCGAAGTGTCCTTGGGCAAGACACTGAACCCTAAGTTGGCACCTTGCATGGCAGCTCTGCTACCATTGGTGTATGGGTGAATGAGACACGGTGTAAAGTGCTTTGGATAAAAGCACTATATAAGTGCGCCATTTACCATTTTACCATTTACCTTCTCACACAAAACCAGTGCCTGACCTGACTTGTGCCTGACCAGTGCCTGACCTGACCTCTTGTGGCTGAATGAGCACAAATCCCCACAGCCACCCTCCAATATCTAGTGGAAAGCCTTCCCAGAAGAGTGGAGGTTATTGCAAAAGCATAGATGATTAAATCTGGAATGGGTTGTTCATATAGCTCATATGAGTGTGGTCAGGTGTTCACAATTTTTTTTGGCGTATTTTGTATATACTGTGTGTATATATAGTGTATATACCCCATGAGTCTGCACTCACTATAACCTGTTCATGGCTAACAGAAGTGTGAAGATCACAACAATGTGATCTTCTGTTGTTGTAGCCCATCTGTCTTAAGGTTTGGCATATAGATGTGCTTTTCTCCTCACCATGGTTGAAATGAGTGGTTACTCAAGCCTTCCTGTAAGCTGTAGGCTCAAACCAGTCTGGACATTCTCTTCTGACCTCTCTCCTCAACAAGTCATTTCGCCTGCTCACTTAATGTTTGTTGTTTTTTTTTTTGCATCATTCTGTGTAAACGCTATAGACTGTTGTGCATGAAAATTCCAAGCGATCGGAAGTAACTGTGCCATAGCTTGGGAGATTAGTTGCTTTGTCTGTAGTTGTGGGGTGCAGATGTTTTATTGGACAGGCAGCCCCTTTGTAAGGCATACATAAATGTTTATGGGAGAAAAGGAAGAGATGGGCCATTGACCACAACACAGAAGCCACAGAGAGTGCCTTAGTTGACTCTGGGCTAAGAGACTGGATTTACGGAAGGTTGCTCTTGGGTCACAAGCTGGTGCTAAACTTGCCTGATGAGAGTGTCCAATGTTGAAAGAGGTTAAACGCCTGAGAGCCCTAGGTTACATAACTAATGATGTGTCATAGTGTAAAATCCAGGTTTAACACAGTTTTGACGTTGTGGTGCAATGGTGAATAACAGTAGTCTGTAAAAGCAAAGTACACTTCGAGTGGACACCGGGACATCACAACATAGAGAAGTGGAAATTGGACAGACTTTCTTGTTGTTCTTCATGCTGATGGAAATGGAAGCAAACAAAACATATCCAGAGAGCCATACTTTCTGGAGTGAATAGTACAGGTAGTGTTTGTGATAGTGTTTAGGTATATCTTAACAATGTTCTTCCCTTTAGGGCTACAGTACATATCTACACTTACTTGATAATGCACCATGTAACAAGCACTACACTGAATGTTTCCAGGAAAATGACAGCGAGTTTTCATCACATTTTATACACTAAATGAAAATGATGCAGGTTTATTTAGAAAAAGAAAATAAAAGGAGTCATTTTGACCTGAATGGCATACACATGGAATGAATGTGTAAAAAAAAAAAAAAAAAAAAGATCCAGATTCTGGTGTTGTGCTTGTTTTATTCCATACCTCGCTCAGCCCCTTGAGACATTTAAACTACAAGCTGAGCAAACCTTTCCTTTGAATCCAAGCGCACTTTCTGCTCAGTGGGACACACTACCTCAAGTGTGGGCCACAGCTGTGAAGCTCATCATGAACTGCAGATTGGTAATGTTTTTCTGTAATTCACCTCATGATAATGAAGCTGCCCACATGTGAGGGGAGAAAGCAACGGCCACCATCTGGGAGTGTGTTCCACAGGTTGAGGAGCAGAGAACAGCTGGACAGGGCCCCTGATTTATTTCACCTCATTCCACTTAAAATTGCCCCTGCCCATGTTTTCTCAACCAACCATTGAGTGGTACGAGAGCTAGTGTGTTCACACACACACACACACACAAAAACACACGCAAGCCATTGCACCTTTGTCACACATTTAACTACTTTAACTTGCAGATGTTGCACATCAAATCCTCCTGGTGGGGCAAAGCATGCCACAGTGAATCACATTGTGTTTGTTCAGAATAGCAGATGTATTATTTTATTGAGGCAGTTATTTGTGTGTGTGTGTGTGTGTGTGTGTGTGTGTGTGTGTGTGTGTGTGTGTGTGTGTGTGCATGAGTCGGCTGTGAGGAAAATTATGGCGTCAGTGAGAGGAGCCCCTCTACACACTGACTGCAACGTAGTTTGTAATGCCCCCCCAACACAGACCCCTCACTGATGGGAGCATTAGAGACCAGACTGCATGTCGCTGGGTGTTCCTGAGACTCTTATTATCAAAACCACCATCTCACCATACACACCCCTTATTTAAACTTCACACTATACTATACGTTTTCTTTTCTGAGTCACAAGTGAAACTTTTGGAGTTATTAGAAGCTCCTAGAACCAGTCCATTTTGACCTTAACAATACAAATTGTTTCTTTAATTACTTTATTTACAAACTTTAATTAATAGGCTATAATGTGTATGTGATTGTGCCCTGTGATGGACTGGCACCCTGTCCAGGATGTATCCTGCCTTGTTCCCGATGCTTCCTGGGATAGGCTCCAGGTTCCCCGTGACCCTGATAAAGGAGTAAGTGGTAGAGGATGGATGGATGGATGGATGGATGGATGCCGTTTGATGGGGCATGTTAATCCTGTATCTTACCAAATCATTTTTCCACCAACCTGACCTCAGTTGATATTTTCAACTTTTTAGAATGTTTCCCAGGAAGAAAGTGAGTTTCCCAGAAAAGTGAGGTGAGAGCCACTCAGACAGTTAGAAGTGCGTGTTCCAGTCATCCCTGTCATTTTCTTTGTCTCGTTCCCCTTTTTGTCAGAAACACAAACCAAAGTGTGTTTTTTTTTTTCTTTTCCCCCTGTTTTGTGTTGGGTTTAATTGGCACAAAAAGCCATCTGGGTGTATGTGTGTGTGCAGCCTCAGACTCATCACCCATGTAATTTAGTTGCTGACACTCACATGCGGTGTGATTTTGTGATTCTGACTCATTAGCAGAAATAGAAGTGAATAGAGACAAATTGAGGGGTGGGAGGCCACAGAGTGCCCCCTCTGACTGGAGGCTGATTGCTGTTGGGGAGACGCTGGGGCGGACGAAAGCACAGACAAACCCAGACAGCAGAACTGAGTCTTGGCAAGAACCACCAAGCACTGTGCTCACTGCTTTAATGTGGCCAGACCACTTCATGCAGTCATGGACCAGAACGGAAACAATATCATGTCAGCACAGAGAATGACATGAACAATGCTTTCAGCTACCGCCTCTGAGAATGCCACATCTGTCACTGCACACATCCCATCTCTTTACAGTAAAGCCAAGACGCTGCCATTCAGTTTGGCCTGTTAGATGGGAAGGAGGACTGAAAGTCTTATTTAATGTTTGTCATAAAAAATTTTCAAAGACTTACTTTCTTTGCTGTCACGCTTTAATAAAATTCCTGTATGTTTTTCAGGCGTGAAGTCATTTTTGTCATGTTATTGTGTATTTTTCAGGAAAACAGCATGCATATTGATGATTATGGTTACTATAAAAGGCACACCAGAGTTCACAGAGAAGTGAAAGGAAACCTGAACCTCTTGCTTGTTTTCAATGTTTTTGGCGAGCCTGTATTTTTCAGCCTGGTGTGTTTACGCACTGCTTTTAGCCGCATACAGCAGCTTTCCACTGGGGCCGTGGCGACCCACAAACTTACGTCAGAGTGGAAGGGGCCATGCAGACGCTTGTGGTGGGATTGAGGACGGGGCTTTTCTCTCTTGGAGCAGCAAGCTTACTCACTGCTCGCTTTGGCGCTGAATCACAGCAGGGTTTCCTCCCTCTTACCACACCAATATAGCTCTCACAGCTACATCAGGGTGGCCAGGTACGGTTCTACTCAGAGTGGTCAGCATGGTCCGATTGAGAACAATCAGAGTCAGTCAGAGGCAAAGATGAGCCTCTGGTCCAGACTTCAGGGCTGAGTCACTGTCTGCCTTGCAGACGTGGGCTTGAATCATTTCAGATTAGGGGCCCTGCAATTAAATTCATCTGACACACATTTTAGCTATTTTCTTCCATCTCATCTCCTCTGTCAAAAACAAAACTCTTGCCTTTTTTTTCCCTTGTCAGCCTTTTGCCCTACCGCTAAATTAAGCTGTGTGGATCACATTTTAACTGTACATGCGACCACCAACAATCTAGTTAGCAGTATTTTTCTGTTTATTTTGAGTTTCCATGTGCACAGCAGGGCCACACTCATTCGTATGAGTGCGCACACATAAACACACAGATTAGACAAGCTTGAGCTCGAATGAAAATAAATGTAGAGTTTTTATCTGTGGAATTTAAACCTAACCTCTAACCCTTCGAATGCAAAGTGGTCGCAACAGGAGCTGGTGGTAGTGAAATATATTGTGGGTTAAAACATGCTGAAGCAATAATACTCTCTAATGTGTTCCATCTCCCATGAAGCGCTTGTACCTGGTGCCACTCTGGCTGCCCATCTACCTCATACAATCACAGAGTCACCCCTCTGTACACACACTTACTCACAAATATATGTACATTAAGGTATACAGTGGGGGTATAAGTATTGGACATGTCACCATTTTTTTCAGTAAATATATTTCCAATGAGGCTATTCACATGAAATTTTCACCAGACATCAGTATTAACTCAAGACATCTGGAAATACAGTATAAAGAATTCACAACATTAAAGTCCATAAATGAAATTGTGTGTAATACAGTGGAATGACACAGGGAAAGTATTGAACACGCTAACTGAAATATATTTAATACTTAGTGGAGAAGCTTTTGTTTGTAATGACAGCTTCAAGACTCTTCCTGTATGAAGAATTTAATCGGTGTGATTTTGGCCCATTCAGACAAACATATTGTCTTTAAATCTTGTTCAATTGAGTTTTTTTTCCTCCATTAATTCATATACACTTGCATAAAAGGTACAAAAATACATTAACTGGCTTTGATATCAACAAATACAGTAAATATGATTACAGATCCACAATGATCATTGAATTTCAGACTGCAAGTGGTTAAACACACTCACACACATGCAAGATCATACTAGTAGCCAAATAAAGGCACCTTTCTGAGTGTCTAGTCCCTGTCATGGATTAAACAAAAGACTATTTAAGCTGTGGTATATGATTCATATAAAACTTTGCTAGAAATAAAATAATGAGAAATTCTCCCCACTCTGCACTGGAGGAACAAGTGACACGTTAGTGAGAGGGAGACAGGAGATTTGAGTCACTTGCAGCTGTTTTAAGACATATAGAAGCACCCAGTAGGGTAGTGTGTGGGAAAGGTGTGGTTGAGATGGACACAGGAGAGAGAGGACAATGCTTTGACCTGCTCTGACCTTTATATCTCCAGTTATGTTGTCGCTATGGAGAAGCATCCTGGTACCCTTAATAACCTCTGTTTCAACACGCACCACCCTAACTAACCCTAACTTGATCCTAATGTGTCTAACAGTGTTCAGGCATTATGTTAAAAGCTTTATCAAAATGCACATTTTTAGTTTTATTTTAAGCTTATTTCCTTCAGCAGACCATGCTTAAAAGCAATGTTTGACTATTTGAGCTGAGAGGGAAAAAAAAACAATATTATTTACAAGTTTTACAAATGACTAAAAGAAACGTGGTGGACTATAGATGTTTGTCATACCATACCCTTGATGTGCATTTAACAAGTTTGAGAGAGTTGGCAAGGATATGAAATGTGGGAGAGGGGTATGGTGTGGGAAGTAAAGATGAAAGCGGCAAGCAGGAGTGCCATGCGTCTCTATGATATCCCAGTTTGATGCTGACACAAGCAAAAGCAGGGGATGCTTGGCAGGACCTTGCCTGTTTTACATTACCTTGCATGGTTACTTAACTGCTCTACATTTAAGAGGAGATTTTATGTGAATTTGACCCCAGGAAACCTTTTTCATCTGGTAGAATGGATCTTTTTTTCTCTCCCTAATTTGAAATGCTTGATCTTGCAGTGCATGTGAGGCAGCGACATCAGAGGCTTGTATTTATAGTGGAAAGATGCATGTTTTATGAACTTTATAATCACACCTTTGAAATCACAATTTATAACATATCTCTTTGCAAATGAGCAATCCATTTTAAACAACAGTGCACAGGAATTGACTGCTTGCTGGGATCAGTAACTGGTCAGTAATTTATAAACTGTTAAATAATTCAGAAACTGGTCAGTAAATCAGCAACTGGTCAGTAATTTAGAAATTGGTCGGTAATCTGGAAACTGGTCAGTAATTCAGAAACTAGTCATTCATTCAGAAATTGGCCAGTAATTTAGAAAGTGGTCAGTAATCTGGAAACTTGAGTACATCGGAAACTGGTCAATAATTCATAAACCACTCAGTAATCAGGAGACCTGTCAGTATATCAGAAACTGGTCAGTAATTCAGACCTGTCAGTATATCAGAAACTGGTCAGTAATTCAGAAATTGGTAAGCAAGTTAAAAAGTTGTGAGTAATCTAGAAACTGGTCAGTAATTCAGACCTGTCAGTATATCAGAAACTGGTCAGTAATTCAGAAATTGGTAAGCAAGTTAAAAAGTTGTGAGTAATCTAGAAACTGGTCAGTAATTCAGACCTGTCAGTATATCAGAAACTGGTCAGTAATTCAGAAATTGGTAAGCAAGTTAAAAAGTTGTGAGTAATCTAGAAACTGGTCAGTAATTCAGACCTGTCAGTATATCAGAAACTGGTCAGTAATTCAGAAATTGGTAAGCAAGTTAAAAAGTTGTGAGTAATCTAGAAACTGGTCAGTAATTCAGACCTGTCAGTATATCAGAAACTGGTCAGTAATTCAGAAATTGGTAAGCAAGTTAAAAACTGGTCAGTAATCTAGAAACTGGTCAGTAATTCAGAAATTGGTCAGTAAGTTAGAAACTGGTCAGTAATCTAGAAACTGGTCAGTAATTCAGAAATTTGAAAAAATGTAAGAAACTGAACTGTAATTTTAACATTAGGTTACTGCACATTTGATACAGGTCTAGTATACCATAATACATAAAATAAATGAGTAAGTCTTTC
Source organism: Noturus placidus (assembly GCA_022414735.1). Lineage (NCBI taxonomy): Eukaryota > Metazoa > Chordata > Actinopteri > Siluriformes > Ictaluridae > Noturus > Noturus placidus. Next base: position 95,220 of record JAFFST010045333.1, read on the forward strand.
AAACTGTCTGGTGTTCAGGGCATGCCAGTAATAACTTCTTTAACAAATTAAAATCCCCTTTACAGACTAGCCTGATCCGGAGGCCTTAAAGGTATTTGTAAGTGGAAAAATGGACAGTATTTGTTCCTTGTGGAGTCTGAGACACTGGGCTGTCTGGGGTGTTCATTTCCTGCTGGGCTCCAGTGTAGGTGAGAGGTGGGTGTTGTGTTTCCTGCCCACTGCTGAAGGCCCTGGGTGAAGTGGAGAAAGTGGGGGTGTGTTTAGAAAGCATCTAAATCTGCTTCGCAGTTTGCAGAGGAATGACGTTAAAAACGTCCTGTGCGACGGCCGCTGAACTTTTCAAATGTCATTTTCCACGTCTTTCAAGCACAGTAGACAGTAATGCGGTTGTGTCACAGTGTAACCCTGTATTAGAGAGGTGGTTTTAGACATCACACCACAAACCATAGACCTCTGGTCAAAAGGGAACTTTCCCATGTCTGCGCCTAAATGTGTGTGTGCATGCGTGTGTGTGGGAAGCTAGTGCGTCTATAAGTAAATATAGGTTAGGTCAATACTATAGTGATGTTCGGCACCTCACATGCCCGGTCTATAGTGCCATCTGTTGGCTAACTGTAGATTTCTGCCTGTGTGAGTTAGTGTATGAATGGGTGTGTGAGTGTGTATGTGATTGTGCCCTGAGATGGAGTGGCACCCTGTCCAGGGTGTACCCCGCCTTGTGCCCGATGCCTCCTGGGATAGGCTCCAGGTTCCCCGTGACCCTGAAAGCTATGTCCCTATGCCAAGATAACAGCTTTGAGTTTTCTCCTGTAATGCCTGATGAGGTTGGAGAATACACGGCAAGGGATCTGAGACCATTCCTCCTTACAGAATCACTCCAGATCCTTCCAATTTCGAGGTCCACGCTGGTGGACTCTCCTCTTCAGTTCCCCTCACAGGTTTTCTATGGGTTTCAAGGACTGGGATGGCCATGACAGGACCTTGATTTTGCGGTCACCATGGCCCATTTTAATGTTTCTGGCAGAGGGAGTCAAGTTTTCATTTAATATCTGTTGATATTTAATAGAGTCCATGATGCCATGTATCCTAACAAAATGTTCAGGTCCTCTGGTAGAAAAATAGCCCCAAAACATTAAAGAGCCACCACCATATTTAACCATGGCCAAGACTGAAGATGCTCAAGTTTGTTTCTGGATGAGAGTAGAGGCTTTTTTTCTTGTAGGTGACTTTCTTGTAGGAATGTAGTTTTGGAGACATTCTTAAACCAATGCGCAACTAACTTGAAGATTTTTTTGGCCACTCGAATCATCCTCTTCACAGTGTGTTAAGACAATATAGACACACGTCCTCTTCCAGGTTGATTCATAACATTTCCAGTAGGCTGGAACTTCTTAATTATTGCCCTGATGATGGAAATGGGCATTTTCAATGCTTGTGCTATTTTCTTATAGCCACTTCACATTTTGTGAAGCTCAACAACCTTTTGCAGAACATCACAGCTATATTCCTTTGTCTTACCTATTGTTATGGATGATTAAAGGTATTTTGCCTGTGTTACCTCATATTTATACCCCTGTGAAACAGGAAATCATGGTTGAATAATTTCCTGTTCCTAGTCATCCAGGTGTACTAACAAAATGTAAAATATCAATGGGAATATATTTCAAATATATTTTTCTCATGAATTCATGGGGTCCCAATAATTGCTGCACACCTATATTTAATAGGGTTTTTTTTATAACCTTTGTTTTGTTTGCAGTTATTTGATATCCATAAGAGCAGAGTATTTCTATGATTTTTATTTTAACAAAGATCAAAAGTTTAAACTATAAATAAAAATTTTCACAGCCTTCTTTGCTCATATTTACCAAGGGTGACAATATTAGTTGAGGGCACTGTATATATATCAGACTGTAACTTCTGTCAACACTGAAGTTGTGTGTCAACCTTATAGCCCTGTTCCAAGTTTAAAGAGTATACTTTTAGAGAAAAGTATCCCAAAACATTTTGGTGTGCCCATCTGGTGGTACCCTTAAAGGTTCTATGAAGAACCATAAAACAGGGTGTTTCCCAATCTGCAACAGTTCCAAATATAACCACTTTAAGACACTAAGAACATTTAACTATCCAATGAACACTTATGGAACTTTTTTCTAAAGGTGCGTCATTCAGCATTCATACATTTAATGCCATAATATAACTTGTGTTTGCATACAATCTGACACAATCTTCCTGGTTCACAGTATGGCAAGAACCATGATTGGGGCTTTTATACTCCATCTTTCCACTGAGTTTCAGCATGAATCCATGACTTCCAAGGTCTTACACATACAGATACACTACCTCTCAACCAAACATTGGGACTCCTGCAGGACTGGAGTCTAATATTGCCATGACAAAAGATGCCTTGTTTAGAAATACAAGGCAACTCAGATGTCAACTCCAGTCTTAATTCTCACTATCCTGCACTGTTTTCCATGCTCCCAACACACCTTATCCTATTCATTATCTATTTATAAAGCCTGCCATGTGTTCGATTTTGAGTGTTACAGCAGGAATAGTGTGGAACTCTTTAGAGTACTGAGGTTTGGATTTGGAAATTGCTGTTCTACACTAGGAAGAGGTTTCAGCCCAAACCTCTTTGAGCACAAAGCATGCTTGTAGGGCATGAGCCTGCTGATTTAGCATTCTGGCCTTTCACTGGTGCAACAAGTCCCCATTCTGTTAACACAGCCTACATTGTTCTGCTTGAGTTTATAAACTTGTGTTTTCAAGCACTATTTAGATCAGTGTTTTCCAAACCAGTCCTCAGAGACCCCCTCTCTTCCTGAGCCCTACTATAAAGACGGGTGACAAATGATAAAATGGTCACCTTTATCCTGAAATATTTCTATCCTGCTCAGCCTTGATGCAGTTATAGCAAGCAAGGGATATGCAACCAAATATAAAGTACTATTTAGTGTAACTTACTTCAATTCTGTCTGTTTTTATACTTTTGCTCACCCGAAAATTGGGTGGTCTGCCACGATAGTGCCATGTTTTAATTTTTTGAACATATCTATATGTAAAAATCAGTAACTAAAAGCTGGAATTTTGATCTATCATCTTTTGATAACCCAAATGTATTCAGCGTATAGCACAAATAAAGCAATTGGCCTTGCTATTCCAATACTTTCGGATGGGACTGTAGTAGACCTATTTAGTGTTGGGCTACATGGTTTTGGTCATGGCTTCTTTGCTAATGCCCTGGTAAGACATAGCCACAGTTTGTTGCTTATCATGGTAGAATACAATCCAAGGTTGGACACGACTCTTACAGCATATCTTAGCAACATGCGCAACCTTTAAAAGCCTTCCTGTGCCTGTAGAAATATAAAGCAGTGAGAAAGCACAAAGAGGAACTGTAGATGACCACCATAAACACCCATCCACTTGGACGAATGTCAATTTTTGTCAAAGAGAGTGGGGTAAATAAATTGCACTTAAAGGCCATTAAGCCCAGTAAAAGCTTTGGCAAACTGGACAGAACAAATTAAGAATTGTTAAGGTGAAGGTGTTGAATGCTGTAAAGTATGAAAAATAAATAAACAAATAAATAAATAAATAAACAAACACTGTATACAGGATTGTGCATTTAATTGCTAGCTTTTAAATGGTGGTTTATTCATCTAAAGATTTGGAAGACTTGGTTCTATACTGTATCCAAAGATCTTACAAAGAAGGCAGTCACTTACGAAGGAGTTGTTTTGTCCTTCTCACTTCACCGCTGGAAAGAATGTACTCAACGTTCAGTTGTCTCGTGTGTTTATAGTCATGGTTAACTTTAAAAGAACTTCTGATTCTGGAAAGTTTCTCACAAGAAGAAAAAAAGTCTGCACATTGTAAATGATGAACATTATGAGGATTTTTTTTGACCGAACTGGATGAATAATTTTCTCTCATCTGCCCTGTGTGAAGGCACAGCTTCTTTGACTGCTTTCCACTCACAAAGACAGACGTTATCAGACCGAGTTCCTGTTGGACAGAATGTCTGTGGATTTTGGCCAAGCAGCCTTGTCCTTTACTGAGACACTTCATTAATATTCATCAGTTCTGTGGCCCTGAAGGATCAAAGAGGACTTACAGAAATGAAAAACAAGTACGAACAAACACAGCTATTGAAGCCTGTTCAATGAAGTTATGGAACAGGTTTTAATTCATCATAATTATCAAGCAGGTCATTGTTAAATGATGTCTTTAAAGATGATGTTCCAAAACCAGTCCTGAAGGAGCAGATTAGTGATTTTCCTGCTCAAAAACACCTGATTCAATTCACCAGTTCACAAGCTGAGAAATAGCTAAACTGTGCTGGAACCGTTCATCCCCGTATTAAACTATGTCATGGTAGACATTCATAGGCAGCTTACATCTGTGAAGGAAAACTGTACTAAATAAAAAATAAATAAAAAGGTAGAAGCATTAATAAGTTTAATAAGTTAAGCAGTACACACAAAGAGGTAAGGACTGTCTAAGTCTCTTCACTGAAACTTTTGTTTCTCCCTGATGAGTTTTAAACTCATGAAAGGCTGTATATTAACTGATTTGCTGAGTTGTGTGTTGATAAAACACTAAAATGTGTGTACTGCGTAGAAAACAGAATCTGGATTGACAAATGTTATGTGTATGCTACACACCCTTTCTGTGGGTACTGTATAAATCACTTTCTAATTTATTGATTGTTGAATTAAATGAGAAATAACCTGCTTGGTTACTGGATGCAAGTGGCAATGCCTTTCAATCGACATTCAGACTTTTTGTGCATCTGATGTGTTTAACCAGTAAAATTGAGTGTTCTACCCAATTATTCTACCTGTTGCTAATTATGGTCATGTTTCTGGAAAACGTGAAAATTGAGTGAAAAGAACAGACCATATATATTCTCCCTTTTAACATATTTGCTCAGCTCAGTGTGGCTTCTAAATAAAGCTGTACTGGCCTCTAGTGGAGGAATGCAATTTTTATATTATGTATAATAGTTAATTATATATATATATATATATATATATAAACACACATACACACACACACACACATAATACACTAAAAAGAAAAGTGTTCACTTTAAACTTAACACAGAACACAATAAACAGCAAAATCCAAGATCTATTAAGTTCAATCAAAAATGTGTGAGTAATTTTTTTTATTCCGTATTAGTTATTACCATCATTTTTTTTATTTTGATGCCAATTATAAACAATTATAATGGAAAATTCAAAAAATATAAAATATTCTAACAAATTATGTATTTAAATACATTACTGGGGCTATGAACAAGCAATCATGAAATTGCTTAGATAACACCATATCTAATTTCAAAATAAATATGAACTGCATGTATATTAACCTTTTTTTGTTTAACTCCATTGTAAACCTTATTTGTCTGACACAGATCACATTTCATTAATTGTGCACAAACTGTAGCATGATAAAGACAGAAATATACTTCCACTGGGTCAAACAGGATTAGCGTGATAAAGGCACCTGACAGACTCAAAGTTGTTTTTTCCCCATAATTCTCCATTTCCATCTAGCTTAAATAATTAAAATTATCCCATGATGTGTCTTTGTATTACATTAAAGGCATTATATAGTATCTGCAGGATGAACAGATGTTGAGGTCCATGAGACCTTCCCAAAAGTAATTTTCCTCTTATGGTGTAGTCTGTTCTACATGTAGGTATTAGCAATGAAAAGATGATCGTAGACACATGGACAGACAAAAGATGGCTCCGATCACAGAGTAACAACCCCACTTCTTCATTCCTAACTATTAAGAGCATAACTGCATGTTCCTGAGATGAATCTTCAGTTAAAATGTTGATCCAATATCAGAAAGTTCACCATAAATACAGTTACTCAATGCTCGATATTAGGTTGTGTTCTATTCGTTTTGCTGCAAAGCTGTGAAAGCCGAACTTCTCCTTGGTAGCGAGAGAGGTTCGCTCTGTCCAGCCATATCTTTAAATGAATCCTGGGAAGAAATGCTGCAGGAGCAGGATGACACCAACAAGCAGAACAATACACAGGAACAACACCAGCCATATCGGAACAGATCCTAAATACAGCAGAGAAGAAAACATTCAGTCCTCAGCAGGATCATAGTGATTTTTTTTCTAATGCAGTTACTTTATCAGGTCATTGTTAAGGAGATTATTAGCTCCCCAAATAGAAAATTAATCTAGTCCAAGTCGAATGATTATCAATACCAAATACCTGCCATTTCCCCCGACTACTTAGTCAAGCATTTCAAACTGCTAAAGCATTTTTCCATATAATACCTGCCTAATGATTTTAGGTTTAAAACTTACTCCGGTTGGCCATGGTATGCAACTGACAGCGACTGTCCACACCCACACTCAGCATGGCTACTTCATTATTTCCCTTTACAGGTTTGCTTTTGGGGGCATCAGGCAAGAACGCTAGGTCCGTCACCACAATGCCATGGGATTCCTGTACAAAGTACAGTCTCTGCAGGAGTAAAAAAATGAAGAAAAAAATATTTTTTTATTGTTTATTAATGAATAAAGAAAGTTTTTTAATGATTACGAATGATAGATTATTCTGGATGTGTACACGCATGTATAATTACCTGCAGTGAGAATGCAATATAGATGGATACTGATCCTGTGACTGTACCGAGGCCAAGAAAGGTTCCAGAGTCACTGAATAAAACAATCAATTGCCAAAACATCAGAACAACAGCAGCAGCAGCAACAACAAATAATGAACAGAATATGAAAATCACTGTCCGTACCTCATACTCAAACAAGTTATCACTTCATTGCCACATGGCTTAATTAGCAAGGGCAAGAAGGTCCTACCATCCCATTTTGTGAGGTAGCATGGTGGTGGTTTACGCTCTCGTTTGTGTGGAATCTGGACCGTGTACAGTCTTAACGCATCTTTTTGGTCCTCGACCTTAGCAAACCTGAAAAAATAACACCGTGACAGCCAGGAAAACATTTTGGTGTGGTATCATTAATAACAGTCATTTTGTTAAAGGAAAACTCTACCCTGAAACAAATTAAATAGAATTATCCTGAAACGTTTGCGATGTGTTTCGGGTGCTAATTTGTTGGTCAATGCTGCATTTTCCTTATTCCTGTGAGAAGTTAGCAGTTGTGTGCCACAAGTTATAGGAGGACATTTCAAAATTCCGGTGATCTCTAATATGAGATAACAGTCAGGCTTCGCCGGTCGCTCCGAAAAACTACAAAAAAATAGCAAGAGCTTCTTTTCTAACGTTCTGTTTCCAAGCGATGTTCAAAGTCATATTAATGACTAACCTAACCTCTAACCTAGAAGTAATGAAGGCCAAACACTGACTCAAAGTTACACAATTCAGCTATATCATCTAGACGCAGAAACTCAGCTTGGCTAGGTAGCGATTTCCAAGATCTCCCTAAACCAAAGTGAAAGTAGACCAACAAGTCAATGAAATCAGTCAACTCAGAATTTCAATATTAAATCTTGGCCACTGTCACTGTTCTGACACATGTACAACTGCTGCTGTAGCGGCCTTGTTAAAAGAGGCATTTGGTCTGGAGAAGGAGCCGGTTTTGGACCAGTCCCACCGGACCCTTCAGCCGAAGCCCAAGCCTGGAGAACAACCACGAGATATTGTGTGCAGATTCCACTATCACAGTGACTGTGTTGATATTTTACGCCGTGCGAGAAAGCGCCAGCAGATTAATGTGAGGAATTTGATTATTTCCGTTTTCCCTGATTATACACCCAAGATAGCCCGGGCTTGAGCTGCATTTAATGAGGTTCGGCGTCAACTTCATGATATTGAGGGTGCTCGGTATGGAATACTTCACCCAGCTCGGCTTCACATTACACAAAGTCCTTCTGGACACCGTTATATTTCAGCGGAGGAAGCTCTTTAAGCTCTTTAAGTTAAGGACATTATATCTGTTATTGTGCGCAGACTGTTTATCAGATTTGAAGTCAGTAGGAGATTTCTCTTACTGAAATCTTTTGTTTTGGTAAGGGTTGGTTAGTTCAGCGTTCTTTCCGAGAGGTGTCTTTTTGTGCTGTATTTCACATTGTGGAGAACTTTTGGTTGCAGAGGGATACACTGCTGTCTCCTTTAGGTTATGGAGACTTTTAGTGTCTGGGTTTGGGGGATAGTTGGGGGGGAGGGGAAATCACTCCGGCTCTAATTGACTATTTATATCCCTATGGTTTACTTTATTAGATGGTTAGTATTATATTGATATAATATTGATCCCAGCACGGCTAGGACAGGCACGCCTTTTAAGATTTATTAGTTGAAACGTCATAGGTATGGGTAATCCTGTTAAGAGAACTAAGGTTTTTATATATTTTATATATTTGAAACTTTTAAAAACTCCGATATAGTATTTTTACAGGAGACTCACCGTTGTATTAAAGATCATAGGTTATATTGGCCTTGAGTCTTATGCCTGTTGTTGGGTTTTATAATATTTATACAACCAGCAATAGTTAGTGTAGCCATCATGTGCCGAGGTGGGGGTATGAAAATAAATCATGTGTAAATGAACCACATTATTTTTACATATAAATTACATATAAATGAATCATATATAAATCTTGCTTGGGGGGTGTTACTGGGGTTAAACGTTTGATTCTGTATGGATTTATGAAAATGAATCATATGTAATTAAATCACATGAATAATAAGTAAATTAATCAAATGTAAACTTTCCTAGGTGGGGTGGGAGGGGCTGTTATCGTGGTAAAAAATGTTGATTCTGTATTGATATATTTTGTTGTACTCTGAAAAGTGTATGAGAATCAACAGAAATTATCAAAAAAAAAAAAAAAAGAAAAATCTTGGCCACTGTTTAAGATCACGTTAATTATAAAGATTATTATGCAAGTGATTCAGAGTGGAGTTTTCCTTCTAGAAGGTTTATCCGCGAATAAAACCTGGAGGAACTTACCGACAGGACTGGTAGCGATACATCTTCTCTGTAATATGGGGCATGTGGTCATGCCAACGTAAACCCAGCATGAGCTGATCATCACTCCATACACTACACGCAAAATCTCGCCCTGCTGTCACGATGTGCTGAACCAAACACAGAGGCATCGTTCCTACTGTTACATTCATGATACACCAATTGTGAAACTTACTTGATTGTTTATGATTTACACCCCATCTGCATACATGAACTTTATTACCATATCATTACCTTGTTATCAGGGCTGATGTCTATATCTTCTACTGCATCTTGGTGAGCTTTGAAGTTCAACTTCTCTTTCAAGGAGGGAAACTGAGAAGAGAATAAATGACTCATGTTAATAAGCAGCAATCAGCTGAAGTGACTCAGGGTTCAGGTAGGCAAAGCTCACCTCCCACGCTCTCACGTAACCGTCGGCTCCTCCTGTAAGAAGAAGCTTCAGGTCAGAACTGAAGCGCACACACTTCTGCAGCGGGTCCTCAGGGCTGAAGTCTGACTGCACCTCTCCAACTTTGTCCACTAATATCTGCACAGACGTGTCCTTCGTCTGGGGATCACCAGCATCACCACCACCATTCTGGCTTTTTGCCCCTCTCCTCCTGGCACTTCCCTGCTCCCCAGATCCTGCCAAAACAGCATCAAGAAATGTCTGAGATGACTACTCCTTTAATTAGCTTGCAAAGAGAAATGTAATAGCAGTTACAATGTGCAGGGATCTTCTACCAACCATCCTTTGGAGCAGCTGATCGTCCCTTTTTAGGGCCTTGCTGCCGAAAGCGCATCACTCTGCAGTTCCCATCTTGTCCAGCAGCAATCACATCTCCTCCCAGTGCCATGTTCATGTTGGCATATAATCCTGTGTCATGAGAGTGCAGCAGAGTGGCACTGTGTTGGCTTCCCACCAGTTCTAAACCAAGGAATTGCTGTGGCGAAAATTTAAGGAGCATATCATGAATATTATGCAACTTCAATAAATTTTGATAAGAAACAAGCAAGATTTTCAAACAGTACATGTCAATTTGCAAACTGGATCACCACAGGCTGCCACACAGATTCTCTCAGCTCAGCACTGGTGGGGGTTTTCATGGTGTTTCTATGGATGTAGTTTAGAGGTCGACTGAAAGTGGATTTTACTGATAACCTAGTTGGGCAATACCTGCCAATAATCGATTAATCAAACGATAGTTTTTAAAAATTGATACTGAATGAAAATATAACACT